>BSBK01004314.1:1262500-1280000 GCA_027943335.1 Chamaecyparis obtusa | reverse complement strand
CTTTATTTGACAGTAAATAAAATCTTTCAAGTACATACATATTCTAGATCTATCAGACATATTATTGCACATCACACATAGCAGATGCACTGATTCCCCCCACAGAACTATTTGCACACACTAATAGAGAGATTGAATGGTTGCAAGAATTTATAAATAATCTATCTAGCTCTAGTGTCTATAAGAGCACGTGTTAGTCAATCCTTAATAGCTTGATTAGCATTAGGGATGACATTCATGGTACCACTCTTTATGCCCCAGATATTATAGAGGCCATACTTGAGAGGAAGAGACAAGAGGTTGGCTTTGGTCTTTCTCTTAAGGAGGTACAAGCTTTAGTGCCTAAAGCGACCCTGAAAGGGGAATTTTTCCCATCTTATGTAGATAAAAATTATGTGAAGGGGTATCAGGTTACCAAGTGTGAGGATCTTGCTATATCAGCATTGTTATACCCTAGATTTCTAGCTGCCCATGGTCGTTATCCAAATAATGACCAAATTCCACTATACTTTGCACAGTAGATTTTTGTCGAGGTTTGTTTAGGTCATGTTGTTAATTACACTAATTTTCTAGCACATCTAGGACAGGGGTGTGGTATGCTTGCTAATAGAGATGCTTTTCATCGAGTTGATCGACAAAGACCAGTACATAGGGCCATTGTTGGTCAGAGGGCACCTGCTATAGCTCCTTCATTGGGTCCTATTGCAGATGATGTTATTCATAGCACCTAGCTTCAAGTTGTGATTGATAGTGTGGGGGACATTGTAGCAGCTACCAAATCCATATCTAGTGATCAGGTTGGTCAGTACCTAATGTCTCGATGACACTCTAGATCGTCAGGTGGAGCATCCGCTAGTAGGACCGTAGATGACATGTACTCTATAGCAGGCATCCCTTCACTTTCTAGCCTGGAGGGACTTACAGGAGAGATGACACGTGTGACATTGACTAGCTTGGCTAAGGATCTATTGGATGCATATGCATTTATAGCAGCAAAGCATGATATCCCCATATCAGAGGTTAGATCTCATGTGGGTACTGTCAGATACACTCAACCACATCCTTCTCACCTAGACCATGGCCATAGTGGTAGTGCTTGTGAGGATCCACCTACTAACCACTCTATTGCTGCATAGTGAGAGGCACAGCGTACAAACCCTTCAGTCAGTGCAGGGCATCAGTTCTCTGATGTTGGCCTTAATGATGTTGAGTATGTTTATCGCATCCTCCGGCTTCCTATCACAGGCGAGCTAGTACATTATGATCGTCACAGTCAGTTGATGGAGTGCAGAGCCATCTTTGGAGATGATGAGATTAATGACGGGGAGATTAGTTGGGAGGATATGGTTAATTTTTATGAGCCTCTGCTAGTGGTATTAGGAGGAGTGATTAGGGGATTCGTATGCCCTGATCATCGGTCACATGAGTTTGCAATTGGTTGGGGCCACACATTACAACGGATGATGGATGATGGGACCTGATTTTCTTGGGGGGTATGCTTATTGGTGCATCTATACCATGATCTTCATTAGGTGGTCTATCAGAGGAGTGCATCATTATCAGTGGGTGTCACATTACTTCATGTATGGGCTTGGGAGCATATTGTAGTTACTCATCTAGCAACTATCAGATTTCATGGTGCAGGGTAGTTGTACATTCATTTATATTCATCTATCTTGTCTCAGCCAAAGCTGGGACATCTAGAGTTCTAGCGCTACACCTTTGACACCATTGATATAGTTATATGGAGACCTTATCTAGGGTGTGAGCCATGGGATGATGAGAGACAACTCAGGTTCTTCTTTGAGTCACGATGGTTGATAGGGAGGACACCTTACATCATTGAGAGATAGCTGGTTAGCCAGGTTATGCAACAATTTGGTAGGATCCAAGGCATGCCATAGGGAGTCACTGAGTTCACATAGACACATTAGGAGTGACGTGACTGGGGGCCCATGGTCTCTTTTGAGCTGGCTAGATAGGAGTTCATTGACATGTTGTTTCAGGCATGGACTATGAGATAGGGGGTCGTGGACCCAGAGATGACTGTAGATCTGGAGCAGTATATGAGGGATTTTCCAGTACCACGCTTGATTGATCTGGTGGCGAGGCCACCAGAGAGAGATCCGACAGAGAGACATTGAGGTAGATGCCAAGGCTGAGACAAGAGAGGCCGAGGGAGAGGAGGCAGAGGTGATGGCGGAGATGGAGGAGATGGTGGAGATGGGGGGAGAGGAGAGAGAGCTAGACCTCATATGAGAGGTGGAGGTGTATGGAAGAGCGGTTTGATGCCACCTCCCGCTAGATAGGAATGGAGATAGCCACCAGCATAGCTAGCAATAGGAGCGCCAGCACAGATACCAGCTGCTCCAAGATAGGTACTAGTAGCACAGGTAGATCCTATGGTACAGGCATAGGTACAGGATGAGGCAGATGTGTTATTAGGTCAGTTTGGAGTAGTATAGGGTGGACAGGCCCATGATGATATACAGGATGAGCATATGCTCAATATGGCAGGGCAAGATGTGCAGATGCTAGATGTGGATGCCCAGGGGGAGCAGGCAGAGATGGATATTGGGGGACAGGATCCCTATCTACATAGGGACGTCGTAGAGGAGGAGGACCTAGATATTGATTCATTTCTAGTCAGACTAGAAATGACACAAGTACAGGCAGACCATGTCCCTGGACTGGAGAGATGGGTGGAGAGATTGGAGAGGGAGAACACCATGATCAGGCATGAGAGAGACTTCACCATAGAATGACTAGGAGATTCAGAGGCTCTATTAGATGAGCTTCAAAGGACTAAGGACTTGGGTCCCCACGGAGACAGTTTGCATACTATGGTATGGGTCAGGAAGGAGATTTCCTATTAGCAAGATGCATATAGACAGGCTATTCCTAGTGACCAGTGGATTAGAAGCTTCAGAGAGATCTCTTTTGCAGTTAGGACAGCAGTTCATGAGAGATAGGTACCAGATGGTAGTGGAGGTGTATCATCACACCCTCCTAGAGCACCCATAGGTTTAGGAGATCTGGCAGGAGCCTCAAGTTCAGATGGTTTCATTGCATCTCGCAGACAGTGACAAACTGAGTCTGGAGGCAGCGGATCATAGATATATGACATCATTGTATACACTCTTGTATCATTATGTTTCATTATGTTATTGACTTGATGGACACTCTTGGACACTTTGCTATTTATGATATATCATTGGACATTTGGACAGTTGATTGTTTTATGGACTTTATATGGTGATGGACTCTATATATGATGATGTAGCTCTATTATTATTTGCTCTAATGATTATATATACATTTGCATATTGACATATGAAGGATGTGATGATTTACTTTTATATGCATTGTATTTGTATGTTCTAAAATGCAAATGGTTTACTTTCTATTGGATACATAATGGTTAATAATCTAACATATGATGATAAATGCATGGCTTAAATGATTTTATTTTATGCAATGCTAGTTGGTTACTAATGCAATGATTTAGAGAATGATATGTACAATAAGGAATATATAATGGATAATAAAGGAATTGAGTAAAATGCATTTAATGAATAATAAATGAATGATGTAATGCAAATGACGTTGTATGTAATGAATGAAAATGTACCTAATAATGATTATGTATAAGAACTTACAACATGAGATAAAATGATAACTATGATGAAACATCACTTTAAATATGCATGTTGATATATATGGATAATGTACAAATGAACACACCTAGCAAATGAATTACACAAAATGATTAAGTGTCATAAGATGCAAGATGAAAACTAAATGTTTTTGTTGTCCAAATGTCCTCAACTTAAATAACAATGTATCCAACATAAGAAGAATGGACTAGGAGAATAGATGACCTAATAAGAAAGATAACCTACAAATCCCTATAAAAGGCACTGATATGCAAGTCATGAATTGATTAAATGTAATGCAAAGTGAAATATGAAACGAGTATCCCCACAACTTCATGTAACATCTTAGAACTTCATTATAACTGGAATTTGATTTTCATCATTGAGCTCATTATGTTGCAAGGAAATGAAAGCATCATGATATAATTAAACCAGGATGGCCTGAGCACTTCTTGCATGGAGTTTAATATAGAAAACTTAACAAGCATCTAGGTATAATTAAACCAAGATGACCTGAGTTTCATTTACATAACAAACAAGGAATGTTTCCCCCCTCCATCAGGGAACAAATATTTGGAGTCGAGGTATGTGTGGCATATCACCATTAATAGCATTTGTAGAACAACATGATATGTATGTTGTCAAGACTATTAAATTGATGAAGGCACTTACGCACAGACACCCCAATTACTTGTTCCTTCAATTTCATCAAAAAAATATCCCACAAACAACAATCAAAGAAAATATTATGTCCCATCTTGGCTATTCTAATCAATGACATGTGGGAGTTTCAAACTCATGTCAAGGATATTCCGAAAGAGCATATGAAACATGATAACAATGAAATCCATATATGAATGCATAATCTACAACAAACTAGTCTAACAGGCATGTCATGAATATACATTTCTTTTGCCAAAAGATAGTTAAAGATACATTGATCAATTCAAATGATGATGTATAGTCAGGATGTATAGATAAGAGGTCATGTTTTCAAAGGATAGATCATAAAGTGTGATTCATCATGAAGATATCATTGTGGAAGAACATTTGATTGTGTTCGCTTGCCTGGTTAAAATATTCCATTCTGTCCTCTAAGAGTCATGACTATCATAGATCCACTTCCCAAACTAGATCGAGGACATGCCCCCAGCTAGGTGATGGACTAACTTATTATGGATGAAGAAGGACACAACAAGATTAGGACGAAGACCAAGACAAAAGATCAAGCTATGATGGGATTTTATTATGGGTAAATACAATGAATGGTGTATGAGCTAGCCATTTTATTATGATATATACATGGCGGGAATGGTGACTAACTAGCTATTTTATTATGGATATATACAATGAATGGACACACTAGAAGAATCCTAATAGATAGAAGAGCTAACTTGTCACACATAGCACCTGTTTCTAGGTTTTCACCACATGCTTTTATTGCAATTTTCTTTTTTCTTTTTTTTTGTATTTTTGTATTTTTATTTTTTATTTACATAATATATACAAACCCCTTGCATTAGGATTTCAAGGATAGAACTTCTTGAGGTGTATGCTATTAAGAGGCTCATCCAAAGGATCTCCTTCAGGTGTAGACAACTGATAAGCCCCAGAGCCATAGATTGTTGTAATTACAAAAGGAACTAACCAATTTGGTTCAAACTTTCCCTTCTTCTCACGATGTTGTTGATTCTTTGGATTATCTCGAAGGACTAGATCTCCCACCTAAAAGTCTCTAAGTTTCACTTTGCTATGATACTGACAAGACCTCCATTGCTGATAGACTTTCAAATGATCATAAGCTTTCTGACGGTGTTCATCCAATAATTCTAGTTCAATTAGTCGTGCAACTCTATAGTCTTCATCTGGAATCAAATCTTTGAGAGTGACACGAATAGAAGGCAACTCGACCTCGAGGAGAAAGACATCTTCAGATCCCTAGACAAGGGAATATGGGGTGGCTCCAGTGGGAGTATGGATGGAGTTGTGGTAAGCCCATAAGGCTGGATTCAGTTGGATATGCCAGTCACGGCCAGTGTCATTGACAATCTTTTGTAGGATTTTGACAATGGTTTTGTTAGACGCCTCAGCTTGGCCATTACCTTGGGTATAGTATATCGAGGAATAGTTATGTGTGATATGGAATTTTGCACACAGTTCATCCATGTCCTAATTTTGGAACTGTTTCCCATGATCAGTAATGAGATACATAGGTATACCATATCTACAAATGATATAGTTTAGGATAAACATGGATATTTGTTTTCCGGTGGTGGTAATTAATGGAACGGCCTCAATCCATTTAGTAAAATACTTTGTTGCAATGATAATCCATTTGTGGCCATTGGAAGATGGAGGGTTGATTGTGCCCATAAGTTCAAGTCCCCATCGACTGAATGGCAAGGTAGTCATAAAAGGATGTAGCTCTTGTGCTGGTGCATGAATAAGGATTCCATGTATCTGAAATTTCTTGCACGCCCTAGCAAAATGAAAGGAATATGTTTCCATGGTAGGCCAATAATAACCCATACACATGAGTTTCTTAGCCAAGGAGGGACCACTCGAATGTGTCCCACAAATACCCTCATGTACATCTCACAAGGTAGTTTGAGCTTCATCATGCTCGAGACATCGCAGGACAGTATCGTCAAGACCTTACCGATAGAGGGTGTCGAATATTAGGACATAGTGGGAGACTTGGCAGAGAAAAGTTCATTTTTTATTCTAGGATAGGTCAAGCGGTAGGATGTCATTTTTTAGATAAGAATAGATTTTCCATAAATTGGGGAGTCGTGCCCAATAAGATGACATATAATACTCATATCAGGGTCATCATATGTAGGAAAATTTAGGGATTCCACCAAAAACTCAAAATGGGTCTTGGTATCCTCTATATCAAATAAAGAAGCAATCATAGCCATTGCATCGACAACGTTGTTATCATGTCGAGGAATTTTCTCAAAAGTGATGACTAAGAAATATTGTTTGAAGTCATCAACCATACGTTTATATGGCAATAACTTATCATCTTTAGTCTGACAGTCATCATTAACTTGGTTTATAATCAACTGAGAATCCTCGTAGACATTCAATTCCACGACATTCCATTATAAAGCCATCTTTAGCCCAATCATCAAAGCTTCATATTTTGCTACATTATTGGTGCAAGGAAAGAGCAGCTTGTAAGATTTCAGAATTGTGTATCCTTGCGGCATGAAAAAGAGAATACCAGCTCCTGAACCCTATTGAGTACATGATCCATCAAAGTATAGTTTTCATGTTTGTGTGGATAAGGCCAAGATGTGTGCATCAGGAAACTCTGTGTGTATAGGTTGGTCATCTGTTAATGGGGCATTAGCTAGTTGATCTACTATCACTTGGCCTTTGATAGCCTTCCTGTCCACATACTCAATGTCCAATTCACTAAGCAACATGACCCACTTAGCCAATCTACCTGTTAAGGCTATTTTTCTTAATAGATACTTTAAAGGATCAATCTTTTCAATGAGCTTGATTGGATGTGACAACATGTAATGTCACCACTTTTGTGAAGCAAAAACAACTGCCAGACATGCTCTTTCTATGGGAGAATAGTTTAGCTCATATCCCACTAGGGTGGGACTAATATAGTATATGGATTTTTCTTTTCCTTCATGGTCTTGCTGAGCCAGAAGACCACCTAATGAGACTACCATATCTGAAATGTAGAGCAAGAGTGGCTTGCCTAGAATTGGTGACATCAAAGTTGGAGGATTCACCAGATATTGCTTGATTTTATTGAAAGCTTCCTCACATTTATCATCCCATTGGAATAAGATATTTTTATGCAACAAATGCTGAAAGGGATGACTTCGATCTGCTAGTTGAGAAAAAAATCTTCGGATGGATTGGAGACATCCCTGCAAAGATCTTAACTGATTGATGTTAGTGGGGGAAGCCATCTCCATTATTGCTTTAACCTTTTCTGGATCAACCTCAATTCCTTTGGCTGAGACAATGTACCCTAATATTTTACCGAATGTAACCCCAAATGCACATTTCTTTGGATTGAGTCGAATCTGATACTTTTCCATCCAGGTGAATATTCTATCCAACACTCTCAAATGAGCTTCTCTATTTTTGGATTTTGCTAAAATGTCATCAACATAATCTTCCATGATTGTATGCATCATGTCATGAAAGATTGTAGTCATGGCCCTTTGATAAGTGGCACCAGCATTCTTAATCCCAAAAGGCATTACATTCCAACAATATGTACCCCAAGGACAAGTAAAAGCAGTCTTTTCCTGGTCTTCTGGTGCAATCTTGATCTGGTTACATCCAGAAAATCCATCCATCAAAGATAACATCTCATGTCCAGTTGTCAAATCAACTATAATATCAATATTGGGCAATGGAAAATCATCTTTGGGATAAGCTTTATTGAGATCTCAAAATTCTATACAAATCCAGATAGACTTATCTAGTTTTGAGACTGGGACAATATTTGAGATCCACTTAGCATAATCAATAGCATGAATGAACCCAACATCTAAGAGTTTCTTCAATTCTACTTTAACCATTAGTGCAATGTGCAGGTGCATCTTGCGGAGCTTCTACTTAACTAGTTTAACACCTAGTGCAATAGATAAATGATGCATAATGACATTAGGGTCCAGCCCAAGCATATCAACATAGGACCAGGCAAAGTTGATTTGTCTCTCTTTGAAAAACTTTGCAAAAGCTTCTTCCTCTGATTCTGTCAAGGATGCTGCTACATTGAGAATGCGCAGAGACTCCTATGTTCCAATGTTAAGAGGTGTTGTTGGTTCAATAAGGATGGCAAATTGCTCTCGATACAGATAATTGGGAAGAGTGTCAATCCTTCCATCATCAGGCACCTTAGGGAGGTTTTCACCATCAGATGTGTCTTTTCTTTTTACTATTTTTTGATCTAATACTGCCACTGAGTGGTTTTCACCATTAGATCTGTTGATTATTTTTGTATTTTTATGATTGAAAGGATTGGCACTCTCTCCAAAGTAAGCCATGTCATTGAGTTCTATCAAAAATCTTGACTTGTGATCCCCTAGTGATAAATGATCCCAAATTCTAAGATAGTCAATGATTGCATCATCATTATGGAAGACATCAAGTTTTGGATGATCGAGAGAATCCCAATCGATAAGTTCAGGATGTACAAGGGGCATTAGATCATTCGGGTCAGTTTCAAAGGTAGAGATGGTATTGATGGAGAAATTGTCAAGGTTTATGATGTTATCAGTGAGGTCTATTTCCATACTCTCATATGAATCATCTATCACAAGATAAAGCTCACTTTCCTCACAATTGACAAGAGTAGTATCACGTGGAACTAATCCGAGTGAGTCAGTCCTTGAACTTTCTCCCTCATGGTAATCATTACTATAGTGATGGACAACATCAACTCCTATTTCTTCAATACAATCAAATAATGAATCCCATTCATAATCATTAGAGTCAGAATCATCATTATCCCCAAGTCTATCAATGATTCCCTGTGCTATCCTTTGTTTCCCTGGATCTACATACATACCATATTTTCGGAACTGTAAGGCAAGAGCTTTAGATGTCTCATGAAAAGGTGTGATCTTTTCTTTTCCTTTTGGTTCTTTTGGTCCTTCTCCTTTATACCCTAATCCTATTGTATCTCTTTGATAGTTTGAATTTTGCAAAAATGGCTTTATAACACCCTCTCTTTGTAACCCTATAGGTCCAGCACCTTGGTATCCCATCTTTTGTAGCAAAGTATACCCTTTACCATAGACATTAGGTGATATATATTCATGTTTGATATCCTCTCTATTCTATTGTGACTTAAGAAAATGATTAGCATTATGCTCAGCTACTTCTTTTGATATAGTGCCCCCACTTATAAATGTGTCATAAACAAGTGTGGAAGGGGGTTCTGATTGTTGTTTAGTGATCAAAGATCTACCATATGATCTAGGAGATAAAGGTAACTCTATGATGCAAAGAGCTTGACCTAAAGTGTACTATCCCATACTCCGTTCTTTTATGTCTATCTTGATCCCATTAGATTTAGAAGTTGATGCTATATTACTAGGATCAATGGGTGTAGTTGCAGAAAATCCAGTACGATTATAAGGTACCAAAGAATCAGATGTCTTCATAGAGCTACAATACTGGAAAGGATTAGGATCGCCTTTGATAGTGATCTCTTGACCATTGTGAGGGAATTTCAAACACTGATGATAAGTTGATGGCACAGCTTGCATGGAATGAATCCATGGTCTTCCCAAGAGAATGTTATAAGAAAGATCTATGTCAAGAACTTGGCAAGGTACATCTTTGACTATAGGACCTACTCTAATAGGAAGAACAATAGATCCCTTGGATGACCTCTCTTCTTCATCATAAGCTTTGATTGTGATTTTCTTCTTTGGATCTACAACATTTTTAGAAAATCCCAATGCAAGGACTAATTTCAATGTCCATATATTCAAGCCAACTCCTCCATCTATTAGTACTCTCTTGATTTTGTGACTCTGTACAAGGACTTAGATATGTAGGGGAGCATTATGAGGTTGGGTAATAGCTAAATCATCATTTTCAGTGAATGATAGATAATGTGGGGTTGTTAAATGTCCCACCATAGCTTGAAATTGATCATGATCTAGATTTGTAGGGACCTGGGTTTCTAAAAGAGCTTTCTCAAGGATATCTTTATGATATGGGGATAGACGCAAAAGCTCTAAGATGGATATCTAGGCAGGCATTTTCTTGAGTTGTTCCAAAAGATTGTACTAGTTGGAAACATTAGGTATAGACTTCGGGAGATAAACAAACTTATTTTGAGAGGTGCTTGGTTTAGACGGGACTCCTTGGAGAGTAACCTTGGATTGAGCATGAGTAGTAACATGGACTGGTTGACTCACAGATTTTTCCTTTATGGTAATGACTTTGGCATAGTACTTAGAAGGATGACATTCAAAAATGTTACCAACATATCTATAGGGTGTAGTATTATAATTAGCTTGGTCGTCACCTTTAGTATTGGAAGAACCTCCTTTCTCATACTCAGGAAGTGGCTCTTTGAAAGCCATATGTGATTCATTCAAGGTATGTTTGTCAACACTAATTTCACTACTTTCAATCAACTCTTGAATTGCATTTTTGAGCCTTTGGCAATCATTGGTTTTATGTCCTTTTCCTTTGTGAAATTCACAATAATCATTCCCATTCCACTAAGAAGGTTTCACTCTAGGTTCAAAATCTCTAGTTTTAGGGAGTGTGATGAGTTTCTTTGTGATTAACTTCCTTAATGCAGATTCAAGAGATTCCCCCAAAGGAGTAAAATTTCTTCGAGGTGACATAAAAGGCAATCTTGGTTTAGATGAATCTTTGTTGGTGTTTGGATTTGCTGATTTATTGTTGTAGGTAGCTTGAGTAGCGTTGGCCTTGTGAGATTTAATAGGGGTTGTGTTGGTTTTACATTGCGATTATCAACAATCCCATCATTGAAAATGTTTTTGTTTTTATTCTAGAATTTAGATTTATCATTGTTATAGTTGTTGGGATTGGAATTTGAAGACCCAACATTATCCTTGGAATAAAGTTTAATCTCACCTTTTCTGACCATGGCTTCCTCAATCTTGAAACCATTTTCTATGAGCTTATTAAAATTTGGAGGACATTGCAATTGTAACCTAGAGCTCATTTCTGGTGTAAGGTTATGCACAAAAATATCCATCTTTTCTTGTTTAGGTATCGTTCATGGATATTTGGCAAACAATTGATGCCATCTTTGCAAAAAAGTAAGGAAGGGTTCTCCATTCTTTTGATGTGCATTGCAAAGATGAAGCATAGTGACTTCATGTTTGATATTATGAGTAATGAGTCACAAATTTTTCAATAAGCTCATTGAAAGATTTGATGCTTAGGGGTAGTTTGGAGAACCATTCCATGGCTTGTCCTCCTAAAATTCATGGAAATAGTCACATAAGATAAGTGTCATTGTGAGAGACTTCAATACAAGCAGCACAAAATTCATGAATGTGGTCTTGTGGATCCAAATTCCCTTTGTATTTGTCAAATTTTGGTACCTCAAAATGAGGAGGGAATGGAATCATTGCTAAATTATTATCAAAAGGATAAGGAGATATATCATCCAAGGAATACTTCTTAGTTGATGATCCGGTTTGGATGTCACAAATGTGTTGTTGAAGCATATGGATTTGTTGTAGAACAAGATCCAAAGACAAAGTGTTTCCTTGAGTGTTTTGGGAAACATTATGATGTTGAGTATCCTAAGAAGAATTAGATTGTTGATTGTTTTGAGAAGCATTGTTTTGTTGGTTGTTTTGAGAAGCATTGGATGGCTGATTGGTTTCCTTTTCTCCATGAGTATCTTGAGAACTATTAGGGATTTCTTGATTGTTTGTGTTAGGTGGTTCTCTAAGATGGGAAACATCAAAATCACTTGGTAGTTTGGCTCCTTATTGAGCAAGCATGAGGAAATACATCTCTCTATCCATATCTAGAAGTCTTTCCATGACATTATAAAATCTAGGATCTCGTGTAGCATTCCTAAGTTCTTGATCAGTGGGTTCCTCATCTGATGTAAAAAGTGAAGTCTTTTTAGGAAGTCCTTTTGACCAAGGGTTCTCTTCATTGCTAGTATTTCCTTCCATCTTATCTAGGGATTCTGGATCAATGGTTTGTTTGAGTTTCTAAGATCGAGTTTGAACCATAAAAATGTAAAAGGTGATTGTTGAATGAAAGATTTTTGATGAATAGGTATGGAAAGAAATTTGAAAAAGTGTTGAAAATTGATGAGACAATTTGATAAAATCTAAGTCAATAGGAGGTATGGATCTCACTATGATATGACAAAGAAAAATCCTGATATGATAAACTCACAAAGATCAAAATCTGATAGATAAGGTGATGTGTCAACACTAAATGTGGAATTTTAAAGATTAGAGGAAATGATTTGATGACTTTTTTATGAAGGGAAGATGATGAAAAATGATGAAAATGGTCAAATTAAAGATCAAAATCAAATGTTTTTTCCAGAATCTTACTGAAGATGAAAATCGGTATCTGAAAAGGTAATTTTGAAATTTCTAAAGCCTGTGGGAATGCTCTCTGTTGTATATGCGTAGCAACAAATGTGCAGGATGGTTGAATATATGCGCAACAAGATGTAACAAATGTGTGGCAGTCTCTAATAGATGTGAACTCGCAAAATCAAAAGTGCAGACAGTATGAACATATGTGTAGTAGGATTGATCAAATGCGCAGCAAGATTTAACAGATGCACAGGTTTTGAATTTTTTTGTTTTTCTGATGGATTTGGTTTTTGGCAAAGATAAAATGCATAGACACACACACACAAGACATAAATGATTTTGATCTTATTTATTCTAGTATGAATGCACAAACACGCTTACAATCCTAAGGTTGGCAAGGACAGTATCTGTTGAATCCCCACTAGGATAATAAAATCCAACCACGCAAATCCACAACGGATAGCCTAGGAACTTGGAGGCACAGGCTCCTCCTTATAGTGCACTCACTTCTCAGGCACACCAAGTTCTGAATTCAATGGGTCATTACTTCCCAAAGAACTGTTATCTCTACTATGAACTGTGAGTAATGTGGGGTGTCTTCACGGGCTTGGGTGACCCCTTGAGCCAGCAAATAGAAGGTTTTTGGCCACTATACAAAAGATTTTAGTAAGGACATTCGTTCAGGTGGTTGTGATCAAGTTATTTTCCCAATTAAGGGGGCTCTCCCAATCCTTTCAAAGAAAGGCTTTCCCCTCTACTTTGTAGGACTTTAACGCACCACTAGGGTACTGGAGGAGAATTTGGTTGCCACAACGAATTCACACCTATCTAATGTGAGACTAATCACACTAGCATTTTTTATATACCAGTTTGGAAGGGCTTGGCTTTAGCCTGTTACCGATTGGGTCATTCCTTGGGGTGAGTACCTCTTTTCCCACCAAAGACTGCCCTCTAAAAATTATAACAATTTCTCTTACACCCAAGGTCCACAAATGGCTAGGGGAGAGGATACGTTGTTATAATTTTGGGATTTACAAATATGCTTAGAAAGAAAAGACACAATAGAAAGAAAATCTATTCTAAAGAAGACACATGAAATTCAAAAACATGTCGTATTTTAATGCCCAAAAGATTATGGTTTCTTTTGCAAACCCCTTAGAAATCTACAAAGAAACTGTTAGAAATTTTGGCAATGGGGTCTTCAAAATAACATCCTGCAAAATAGCCTAAAAGACTACTAGAACGAATAGAAACTTGTTAAAAGATTAGCTAAAAATCAAAGCAACTAGAAAACTGAATTAAACTACTGTAAATAACAAATGCCCAGAAACAATTAGCAAATGCGCAGCACGAAAGGATGAATGCACCAAAATGATTTATGTGCAGCATGAAGAAACTAATGCCCAATGAGATGGTGTAAATGCGCATAAAGTACAAATGCACAGCAAGAAATGATAAAAGCACAGAATATTGAGGTAAATGTGTAGGTTTTAATCAGAAAGCTGGAAACAGAAAGAAAGTGGCAACTGTGGTAGAAAAAAATGTATGCGCAACAGAAATCGATGTATGCACAGCAATTGGGTATGAATGTGCAGAAGCGACTTGTAGAAAAATCTGCGCACAGAAAACTAAAAATAGAATGTTAAAAACATGGGTTGCCCCATGGTGGGTGCCAAAAATGTATGCAAATTAGATGTCTAATACTAGAAATGATAAATTAACTATTTAGAAGCTAACAAATCTATCTAATGCAACATAATGAAGAATGCAAAGTAATCACAAATGATGAAACTAAATCAATTACCTTCACCTACCATGCAGCTTGTCTCCATTGTCCTCCTAGCCTTGATTTCTTGGATGCTTGAGCTCTTAGATTTCCAATTTGAAGCTCCTTGCCCAAGATGTCACCAAAGTGTGGAGATTAAATGAGTGAGTGAAAAATAGCCCAAAGCTTGATTATGCAACTAATGGATGGAATGCAAATGGAATGATGATAGTGTGGATGCTTGATTGCTCTTAGAATGCTTGATTGCTTGAGTGCTTGAATGCTTGATTACAAATTACCTATTAGCTCACAAAGGGGAAATGAGACTCCTTTTATAGAGTTTTGGAAGACCTATGCCTAGATGGCACAATCCTATGGTGGAGAATGAAAGGTGGAAGATCATAGGGCTAGGATTGACTTGGTTGAAGGAGTTGAGAGAAAGGGGGATGTAGTTGGAATGTGAGAGGAAGAATAGGGATAATGTTCCTCTCACATTGACATGGAAGAGAAGAAGGAAGAAGGGAAAGACACATGTCAATTGTCTCACAAAGACCAAAGAAAGGAAGAAGGAAGGACTTCTTCCTCATGAGGACTCTTTGTACAAGTGTCCTATGAGTCATCTTTGACCCTTAGTGGTGGCTTGAGAAGCCCCTTAGGAATAGGGATTGTCCCTTGACTTGGTTTGAATGAAGACATGTGGTCATGAGACTAAGTCTTATGAGGCCACATAGCCCTTAAGAATAGGACATGTGTGGGTAAGAATAATTATCAATAAATAATTAATAATAATTATTTATTTTAGCCAAAGTGATGTGTCAAGTGACTAGGTTTATGAGGTGGACTAGGGGACTTAGTCATATTTAGGTGATTGTGTATTTAATTAAAATCACTTTAATAAGACTAATTAGAAGACTTAGGATAGAGGAATAAACTATAGTGAATTTACTAAATAAATTGAATAATCTATTTACTAAATAGAGGAAATGAATATTAATTAAATAATAAATATTTAATTAATTCATTAAGTCAATATCAATTAAATAATAAATATTTAATTAATTAATGAAGCCATTTTTAAGTGTATACAACCACTACAGGTTATCTAGATTTGTTGACACTTGATGATACGACTTCCATGCCATCTCATTTGGTTAGTCCATTGCATTCATCATTAGAGAGGTGTGTGCGGTCTACTCATGTTGCAAATGCAGATTTGAGCTTGGACCAAACACAACAAAATCTTGATACCTTGGTTGATAGGATTGAGGCCAGGGAATCCGAGTACTATCAGTTTCCACCACCTACACAGGTATAAATCAAATTATATACATGTATTTAATGTTACAATTAAACTTAAAATTATTTTTAAAATTTCAATCAATTGATATATATATATATATATATATATATATATATATACACACACACATGCACGTATATATACATTATATATTTTTTGTCTACCAGGATATGCCTCTTGTTACTCCTTTGGGTATTGATCATGTACGTCGTCAGGACTCACTCGATGATGACATCAGTAGTGGACAGGTGAGTTTTTAATTTATTATCTGTGTACACACTTTATAACATGTTTTCTTGTACAATATTTTAAATCAAACTTAAGATAGATTTGTACAATGTTTATATATTAATTTATATATCTCTTTCTTTGTAGGGATTTACACATCCTTCACAGCATGATAGTCACTCTAGGTGTGACCGCTTAGTGAGGAGTCGACATGATGAGTCCTAGGCACTTTCATATTTGATCAGAGACATATTTCATATTATGTATATATATATTCACATGTGTTTGATGAACTATATTTCATTTCTAGACTCTACAGGACCGATTGATGTGTTTGATGTTATATTTCATTTCTAGACCCTTTTGATAGAATGTTTCACACATGATTTATTCATATGTTTCATATTTATAGTACTTGATCTACACATGATTGGTGTTTCATGCATGTTATATATATATATATATATATATATATATATATATATATATATATATATATATATATATATATATATATATATATATATATATATATATATATATATATATATATATATATATATATATATATATATATATATATATATATATATATATACTTTCATTCTAGATACATGTGCATGTGTGATGAACTTGTAAATTTTCAATACTTTCAATAGATTACATACATGAATGATGTTTGATTGTACATGTTTATAATGAAAGTTATGAATGATGTAAATTTGACACATGTGAGCTATATAATTGAGCTCCCTAGATGTTTCATTGAATCTTACTTATATTTAAATGTACATTCAATAATAGTTGTGCACATACTTTTAATTTAATGTTGTTGTACTTCAAGTAGATTTTATATTTAAAACATGCACGTCCTAATGTAACACATGCAAATCATATCCACTTGTAAGACATAAATTTGAGATCTATATATTCTTAATTTTTAATTTAATTCAAGCTCTATTCACTATGGGCAACAGTAGGAAAGAATGGAGCTAAGAAAACCTTTGGTCTTGCCCATGAAAAATTTAGTTCAAATCATATTTCATGCATGATTTAGTCCACATCAAGGGTAAGTGCACAAAGATGGGGGACCAAAAAGGGGGTATAAGATGCCAGTTTTTTCCTGAAATCAGCAAACTCTGAACTTTAACAAGAAATTGAAGATAGTTAGACTCAAAATTTTAAGATGCGACAAAAACAAGAGTTGTAATACTCTGAATCTAGTTCCTAAAATACTAACTTATTTTTAAAATGGTGCAAATTAAGCCCCTCAAAAAGGGGGAGCACAAAAAGTAGTCCTATTTTTTGTCCAAAAACATAGCATAGTGTCTGGTGTGCTCCCCCTAAAATGTTAACTTTTTTTTTAAATTTTCTTAATAGCTTCAGTGAAAGGTTAGCTAACACCACGTAGTTTATCCTAGATTTTTTTGGTAATTTTTTGATGAATGTATAATTTTTGATGAATTTACGAAGTGCACACATCCTAAAAACATGAAAT
>BSBK01004314.1:1140000-1257500 GCA_027943335.1 Chamaecyparis obtusa | reverse complement strand
TCCCCACATGTTTGACAAGTTCCTCTTATGCAATCTATTTTAGGTATTTCATGATCAATTGATTTGTTACATAAGATTGATGTTATGAATTGACTTGAACGTTTAGGAAAATCATTTTGAGAACCACCACTTTCTTCTATCATATTTCTAAACCCTTGGTAGTAGAGATTGAATTCAATATGATATCGACAACAACAAGTTTCAAAAGATTTATTTATCTTTACAAAAAATGGCTTTAATCTTTCAAACACTGTTTGTCCAATCTTAATGTCAAGATTTGAGTTACAAAATGAGAGATACAATTCATGTTGTGTGGTGTCCAACCAATGTTTTATTTGCTGGAAATATTCCTTAGGCCCAGTCATCTTCTTGATAACGTCTCTTGTATTTGGTGAAGGATGAGTATGATCAGTCCAAAATGACATAACTAAGTTCCTAACTATTTCATTAATTCTATCAGACCGAGGAGCTCTACACATTAGTGCCTAATTACCTTCCAATGTAGTATCATCCAAATTGATTCTTCTTTTCAAATAGTGTGTCATTGTCTTCCTATTGTACCCGATCTAAGATGAAAGTGAAGAAATTTGTCTTCTTTGGGACATGTTTTTATTTAAAATAGATGTCAGTATCACTCTTCTTGAAATGGACCTATCTATATATCTAGTTGTTTTTCCAATGGAATGCAAACCTTCCTTAACACTGTCAACAATATTTTTTTGTATGTTACTTGATTTTAACTTTTTCAAACTTGCATCTACACCCGACAATTTTAATGGCTCTTTTAACTCATCTTTAAGAAGTGTAATTGATAACAATTGAATTTTTTCATGTATACCAAGATTCTCAAATTGTTTCATTATTTGCTTAGACTTTTTATTCAATGCCCTCTTTGTAATATTTATGGGTTTTTTAGCATAATCTCTCAATTTTTCCACATCCATTTCAATTAAATGATCTATGCTTTTACGATTAATTTTTCTCTTCAACTATTGGAGTAGACTATCATTCACATATGTTTCTTGCACTTCCACTGCAATTAAAATAAAAGAAAAATATCTTAATATCTCATCTTAAGGGGACCTTCATGAAATAAGTATTTACAAACTCTTGAACATGTCAAACCTATAATAATTTATACACTAATGAGAGAAATACATACTTGTTTGACCTTGGGTTGATTCAACTTGGGATGCCCCTTGTCCAACATTTTCATCATCAAAGGCTGCATGTACACAACAAAAACAATAACTTCTTAAGGGGAAAGACCCAAAATGTATATTCACCAATAAGAGACTAAATTGAGAGAGAGAGAGAGAGAGAGAGAGAGAGAGATGTATTTGTTTGATATTCTGAGAGTTGTGTTTGTTGAGCTTATGATGACCCTTCTCCAACTTCTGAAGGTTGGGCAACTTGTTGAGCTTGTGATTCTTGAGCATTTCCTACATGTATGAAGTATAAATTATTAAACAAAAACTTTTGAGTCTAATTGGGTCTAATCGAGTCTAATTGATCCTAATTAGGTCCTAATTATGCCCTAATTGGTCATATTAGGTCCTAATTGGTCCATATTAGGTCCTAAGTAGTCCTAATTGAGTCTAATTAAGTCTAATTAGGTATAATTTAGTCTAATTGATCCTAATCGATCCACATTGGTCCTAATTTCAAGTCCTAATTGGTCCTAATTGGGTCTAACTGGGTTCAAATGGGTCATATTAGGTCCTAATTGGTCCTAATTGAGTCTAATAGGTCATATTAGGTCCTAATTGGTCCTAATTGAGTCTAATAGACCATATTAGGTCCTAATTGGTCCATATTAGGTCATAATTTGTCCTAATTGAGTCTAATAGGTCATATTAAGTCCTAATTGGGTCTAACTAGGTTCTAATAGGTCATATTAGGTCCTAATTTGTCCTAATTGAGTCTAATAGGTCATATTAAGTCCTAATTTGGTCTAACTAGGTTCTAATAGGTCATATTAGGTCCTAATTGGTCCTAATTGAGTCTAATAGGTCATATTAGGTCCTAATTGGTCCTAATTGAGTCTAATAGGCCATATTAGGTCCTAATTAGTCCTAATTGAGTCTAATAGGTCATATTAGGTCCTAATTGGTCCCAATTGAGTCTAATTGGTCCATATTAGGTCCTAATTGGTCTTAATTCAGTCTAATTGATCCTAATTGAGTCTAATAGGTCATATTAGGTCCTAATTGGTCCATATTAGGTCCTAATTTGTCCTAATTGAGTCTAATAGGTCATATTAGGTCCTAATTGGGTCTAACTAGGTTCTAATAGGTCATATTAGGTCCTAATTGGTCCTAATTGAGTCTAATTGGTCATAATTGAGTCTAATAGGTCATATTAGGTCCTAATTGGTCCTAATTGAATCTAATAGGTCATATTAGGTCCTAATTGAGTCTAATAGGTCATATTCAGTCCTAATTGGTCCCAATTGAGTCTAATTGCTCCATATTGGGTCCTAATTGGTCCTAATTGAGTCTAATAGGTCATATTAGGTCCTAATTGGTCCATATTAGGTCCTAGTTTGTCCTAATTGAATCTAATAGGTCATATTAGGTCCTAATTGGGTCTAACTAGGTTCTAATAGGTCATATTAGGTCCTAATTGGTCCTAATTGAGTCTAATAGGTCATATTAGGTCCTAATTGGTCCATATTAGGGCCTAATTGAGTCTACTAGGTCATATTAGGTCCTAATTGGATCTAATAGGTCGTATTAGGTCCTAATTAGATCTAATAGGTCCTAATTAGTTCTAATAAGATCTAATTGAGTCTAATTGGATCTAATTGGTTCTGATTCCGTCTAATTAGGTCCTAATTGGTTCTAATTGGTCATATTAGGTCCTAATTAGTTCTAATTAAGTCTAATTAGGTGCTATTTGGTTCTAATTGATTCTAATTGGGTGGACTAATAGGTCATATTAGTCAGGTAATTAGTCCTAATAGGTCCTAATAGGTCCTAATAGGTTCTATTAGGTCCTAATTAGTCCTAATAGGTTCTATTAGGTCCTAATTAGTCCTAATAGATTCTATTAGGTCCTAATAGGTTCTATTAGGTCCTAATTAGTCATAATAGGTCCTATTAGGTCCTAATTGGTTCTAATTGAGTCTAATTGGATCTAATTGAGTCTAATTAGGTCCTAATTGGTTCTAATAGGTCATATTAGGTCCTAACTAGTTCTAATTGAGTCTAATTGAGTCTAATTGGTTCTAATAGGTCCTAATTAGTCCTAATAGATCCTAATTAGGTCCTAATTAGGTCCTAATAGGTCCTAATAGGTTCTATTAGGTCCTAATAGGTTCTATTAGGTCCTAATTAGTCCAAATAGGTCCTATTAGGTTCTAATTGGTCCTAATTGGTCCTAATTGGGTATAATTGGTCCTAATTGAGTCTAATTAGGTGTTGATTTATTATAATTGAGTCTAATTGGGTTTTAATAGGTCATAATTGGTTCTAATTGAGTCTAATTAGGTGCTAATTGGTTCTAATTGATTCTAATTAGGTCCTAATAGGTCCTATTAGTCCTAGAATAGGTCCTAATTAATCCTAATAGGTCCTATTAGTCCAAATAGGTCTACAGTTAGGTCTAGTTAAGTCTAATAGGTACAATATCACATTTACATGAACATTAAGACAAGTCTTGACCATCAACTTAAAATATCTAGAGAGAAACATCTTAGACATACCTTGTTTCCAATGATGATATCTTTTTCATGATTCTTCACGTAGTCTTTGTTCAATCTCTTCTGAATAATATCGTGTACTTTTGTTCACAGCTTTCGGATTTATGAAATGAAAAAAAAAATACATTTATTTATACCTAATCCTTATTAACTAAAAATGCCACCAAAAAGGCTGACATATGTTTCTATCGAAAGTCAAAGTTAACTTTCGATCAAAACTAACTAACTTTCTATCGAAAGTAGTTTAGTAATGGCCAAAAATTGCATTTTTTGGCAAAGTACTTTCAATCAAAAGTCAAAAGTTTCGATCGAAAGTGTCTGGTTTAGGCCATGGTTGCAAGTTTTGAAGAAATTATGAGAATTTCATGGCTTCAGGCCTCAAGCACGCTAATCAAATGGAAGAATAATAAGACGTCCTTTTGCATACAAGTACTCAGAACTAGCTTTCTAACGATTATATATTTGACTATTTTTAAATTTATTATGTGTATGGTTTTTTACGTTAAATGAATGTAGGTTTTTTATCAAATATAAACCTCTAAGTTTGACATTCAATGAAAAATAGTAAAAAAAGGAAATTTTTTTTGAAAAATAACAATGCCCTCCGTATTCGAGTCTACTTTCTATTAAAAAAAAAAATTGAAATTTGATAAATACACAATAAGTTATAAGCTATGTAGTCAAGGTACGTCAAAATTATGGTTTAGTCAACTTCAAACGTTAATAAAATATGCAATAATCATGATAATGTCATCAAACCAATTGCATGCCCTCCGTATGGATGTCACAAAACTAAATTTGAAAAAATCACATTCATATCTATTTTACAAAAAAAGTTATGCTCTATGAAAACAGTGTTACTATTTGAAAATGACGTTTTCAGCACCATATGATTTTTCGTGGGAGAAAGAAAAAAGTATTCAAATAAATTCAAAAAAAATAAAAATATATATATTTAGAATCTAGATAGAAAATCTTAAAAGACTCTAATTTACTTCATCCGATTTTGAACGGTTCATTGACAATATGCATCTGAATTTGAAAGTTTCTCTCAACATGTAGAGTTTAGTGTCCGTTCAAGCAAAAAAGTGTAACCCACTATTGTGGGTTCACCCCTTATCTTAATAAATAACATATGAAGCCTTTGCAATTTCTTTCAAAACTATTATCTTTTTATTTTATTTAAATTTGAGGTTAGAATAACTGTTATATCAGATTTGGAGTTTATTGGTTACATTGCGGATCTTCCTATGTGTGTTTCTATGCCCAAAAACCTCAAAAATTAATAGAGACAATGAATAGAAGATTGAAACACATTGTTTCCAGCCATAAATTTATCAAACCAACAAAGGCCCACCTTGTGACATCTGACACAATCTTCCTTGACCTATCCAACATGGCTATGACCCGACCATCTAGAATCTTGGGAGTCATAAATATCACTCTTTCAAGAGAGGTACTTTGATCTCTGGGTCCCCGCCAATGTATTATATATACTTCACAGTCAACCCATCCATTTCATGCATCAAATCATTCATACAATAACTAAGGGAGAATCCATTTCCATCTCACAATATCAAAATTGTAAGAATTAATAAAATAAGTTGTATCCTATGGTCAAAATTCCTAATAAAATATTTGGTAAGGGTGCAACATTTCACAAACTCATTTCTTTGTTAGTTTGATAAAATTTTATCCTACTAATAGATGGTATGGTAGTCTACATCCACCTATCCACCCCATATAAGAAATTGAAGAATAAGGTACACAAGCTATAGTTTGATTGTTATCTTACTTGTTGGAAAATGAAAAGTATTTTCTTAAATATCATCCCTTAAAAGGTGGCCAACGTATGAATGCCATACATCCATCCAAATCCCTTAAAAGGTGGTTAACATGGGTTAACAAGGTTTGATAGACATATACATCTTACTATTTAGATAGACATAACAATCTAAAATATCGTTAACATATCCTTGTCAATACTCATCATATTTGTACTACAATAATCATACACTTGCAGCATCATGTACATTATTATAATTATTATAATTAACATTAACATTATTTTTTCTTATAAAAATTTTAACAGGGAAGTTTTTGGTTTACATCTCCTCGCCAAGGGGAGATAAATCGTTACAATGGCAAGTTGGGGCAGGGGCCCACTTTGGGCATTTCTATCCATTCTGCTTGTCAAGGGGAGATGGATACCACTCTCGACTGCGAAACCATCAATCTCATTCCCTTCGCCCATAACAATCTTCGCCACTGGTATTGCCTGCCTCTTGTTTTCATTTCTTCCTGGAACGCTGAATTATCTTTATATTCTCCCCCTGTTCTCTTCATCTCCATTAACATTACACCAATTCTCTCCTCACTTCTCACCACTGGAAAAATGAGTATTTCAAAGGCATTGGTAGCTGTGAGTGTTGCTTCCATTCACGGATTCAGAGATCGGGGCATTCATTTCAAACATCTAAATAATATGATGCCTGAGTTTTCATTTGGTACCGCTGCTGCCGCTTACTCTGTTTTAGCCCTTCACAAATCCGATGGGAGGAAGTTAGCAGAGAAGCAACCAGACAGTGAAGAATCGTTAAGGCGTGTGATGTATCTCAGCTGTTGGTCTCCTTCATAAAATGTATATATCTTCAAAATGAATCTACACTCCCCTCTCCATGATTGTAAATTATTCTCTTCACTACCTGCTGGAAGGAGATGTACGGGCATATCAATTAACATATTCCAATCCAGCCGGCCCCAATTTTGTACATGTTCTTTCTTTCATTTAATGAACAGATTATCCTGTTACATCCATCTCAGTTCCAATTTGTTTCAGTTTTTATCGGCTTATGTAATTTCCAATTTTGTTTTTGTTGATGGCGTGGATCGAAAATGCAACCTTAAGGAATTTACTTAAAGTTCTCTGCAATCAGTGCATAATGATCACAAATGTGGAAGGAGATTTTGTACTGGTTTTTCTTTGTTTTAATGAATATATTATTAAATTACATTCAGCTCATTTCTGATTCGTGTTATTTAATGTGATACATATCTTATGCCACCTATTATCAAAGTCTTATTTAATTACAGTTGCCTCCCCTATCAATTCTGGGCTTAGCTCGAAAAAAGCAATTTTCAAGCGAGGGGTCAAAAGAATTTGTAGATTCATTAGGGTTCCTTCATTGAGACAAACATAGTGGAATAGGTGGACGAAAACTGGAGACCGATGTGAACAGTACAATTTAAGTCCAGAGGCTTCTTCGCTATTACTGTCGACAGTATGGAGGAGAGCGAGCGTATGATAACCCAGGGCAAGCAAAAAATAGAGATCGTGTTCTGTTCTCCCCCAAAAGTGCCCTAATTTCAACTCTTTTAACTCTTTGGTTGAATTTCCTTTTTGTCTCTGACTGAATGTATCATCTCAATTTAGGAGTAATTTAGGGCCCCTTTGGTAGCGGGGATTAGGAAATGCTGCTTTTGATCAAATGCTGTAAATGGTCAAATTATGGATTTGATAATTCAGTTTTTTATTTCCGGATTATAGTTTGGACCATTTGGTTGACCCGGAATATGAGCGAGAAGATGTATTTCCTCCGTTTGGTTCCACTTTTTGAAACTAGAATTGGAATTTGAGTGTGATTTTTATTTAATTTTTTGAATTGTTTTAATATAATAATTTATTTTTTTATTTTATTTAATTTTATAGAAAAAATCATAAATATTTATTTTTTTATTTAATTTAATTTTATATAGAAAATCATACATATTTTTCAATTTTTTTTAATAAGGTTAATATTTAATTTTGTTTAATTTTATATTCAAAATCATAACGAAGTCATAAACAACAAAAAAGTTCACGAGTTTATCAAAATATGTCCAACATATCTACTTGAAATTATAAAAAACTTCATGTATCTATAATAGCCCTCTGTTAACCACATTTATGCATATAATTCTAGTGTGCAAACTACACAACGAAGGCATTGCAAAAACATGATTTCGGCTTTCGCCATTGAAGCAATCTTGGCGGCACTATCTGACTCTCGAGCCTTGCACAAGTTGCAGTCATTTCCTACATCAGGTACAGATGTAGATGGGGTAGACGTAAATGTGGTTTCATCAACCCACCAGAAATATCTACATCCACTATTTCCCTGCAATACCAAATCTACATCAGTTCTTCCTAAAATGATTAGTTGTAACATTATTTATAAACATAAAATATAGTTACATATCCAGACCTTTTTCCTATTTGGGCAACACCAAAATTGACGCCCAGGATTACTTGTTGTGTGTGACATCCTTAACATGCATGGCCTAACACCGCATTGACACATAGGCACATTCACTGAAGTCATCGACGCTATAACGACAAATATTGCATTGACATTATTTTGTTCATTCATACTAATTATAATTACAATAAAAAGCAAAATACTAATGTAGACTTCCACATTTTTTGGCTAAGTCGAAGTCTTTGGTTTAAATCATTGGACACTCGAAACAAAATGACAAACCAAAGACAACGGTGCAATAAAAATCAATTACTAAGGAACTAATTATAATTGCAATAAAAAGAAACATACTAATGTTCAACGAGTTTGCTACTTTTATTTTCATTTTTACAATTCCTCTCATAACTTCTTCTCTACTTAAAACAATTGGGAGTTCCCGGGAAAGATGAAATGGTGTAGGCCTATACCCTTTTCGGGTCTGGGAGGATAGTGGTTTTGTGATCCACGGCTTCGATTTCTCTCAAATCAAGTACTGCCTGCATGATCATCTGCAACTACTATGCTTCTTGGTCGTGGCCACTTCCTGGGCAACTAATTTCTTATCTGCTATCTTCATTGCCCTACATGCTTTGTCCTTGTTATATGTTGACTGGACTTGAATTGAGGGACATCGAAGCCGTTGATCTCTTACCGCTATATTTTCAGGCCTAAAAAGGGCATAGTAAAGTACAATCGTCTTACCCAAGTACTACAAATAGTTTGAAGCGATGAAGAAGTAATGAGAGTTCATTCAAATACACTTCATAAAATTTTAGAAACTCCACATAATCAAATCTACTCTAAAAATCCATGGTTGATTAAAGAGACTTTCTATTTGAAACTGAAAGGATCTAATAACACGTCTATACTCGTACATAGAAGATGGGAAAGAACAAAATCCAACAACGAAATGGTGGTGTGAAGACACACCATGCAAAGTTCCCGTAATAAATGTAATACACCAAGGAGTAACATCAGAAATATGTGTAGTCATCAGAAATATAGATTGTAAGTTGAAATCACGAACAACATATGAGCAGTGAAGAAGTAATGAGAGTTCATTCAAATACACTTCATAACATTTTAGAAACTCCACATAATCAAATCTACTCTAACAATCCATGGTTGATTAAAGAGACTTTCTATTTCAAATTGAAGGGATCTAATAACACATCTATACTCGTACATAGAAGATGGGGAAGAACAAAATCCAACAACGAAATGGTGGTGTGAAGACACACTGTGCAAAGTTCCCGTAATAAATGTAATACACCAAGGAGTAACATCAGAAATATGTGTAGTCATCAGAAATATAGATTGTAAGTTGAAATCATGAACAACATATGAGCGGTGAAGAAGTAATGAGAGTTCATTCAAATACACTTCATAACATTTTAGAAACTCCATATAATCAAATCTACTCTAACAATCCATGGTTGATTAAAGAGACTTTCTATTTCAAACTGAAAGGATCTAATAACACATCTATACTCGTACATAGAAGATGGGGAAGAACAAAATTCAACAACAAAATGGTGGTGTGAAGACACACCATGCAAAGTTCCCATAATAAATGTAATACACCAAGGAGTAACATCAGAAATATGTGTAGTCATCAGAAATATAGATTGTAAGTTGAAATCATGAACAACATATGTGTACTTGAAGAACTGTCAACATGTATATAAGATGGCAACCAAAAAAGTAGGTGTTGGAGCAATGTACAAAATTTGTACAAGCTAGAGTACCATTTTCTAAAACTACTCCAGCTTGTAGTTTTTGTGAATTGCTACAACAACAAACCATGTATTCTAATCTCACCATAAAAAAACCATGATAACAAACAAACGTAGATCCTTATAACAAGTACAAACTTGATATTGACTATAATTTTAATGTCAATTTGGCGCCTTCATTAATCCAGTAACAACAGAGTACCCTCCAAATGGATTAGTCCTTTATTATCGATGAGCTCATAAACTAAGCCCAATGCATATATAGTCTTCTTAGGCATAATTGACAAGCCAAACTTTAAATTACAATTATGAGTTAAGTTGTCTCTATATACTAGTTTAAGTAGAAGGGCTTGGGCACATTCACTCAAGATTTCTTCAACTGAACAACTATTTTGAATTTGCTCAAAAACTACATAGCTTGAGTAGCATGCAGCATCCAAATGGATTAGTCATTTATTATCGATGAGCTCATAAACTAAGCCCAATGCATATATAGTCTTCTTAGGCATAATTGACAAGCTAGACTTTAAATTACAATTATGAGTTAAAAGTTGTCTCTATATACTAGTTTAAGTAGAAGGGATTGGGCACATTCACTCACGATTTCTTCAACTGATCAACTATTTTGAATGTGCTCAAAAACTACATAGCTTGAGTAGCATGCAACATCCACTAAACTCATTTCAACTGTAGGATACATTGTTTATCATGCAGGAATTTTTGGCTACTTACAAACCTCAGGAATTTCAAATTTGGTTGTAATAAGCATATTCTGCATGAGAGGAGCAGCCATTAGAACATTGTATTGAGGGATCATTAATGCCTTTTCTCTGTTAAAAGTCACCCAATCACCTTTGACTTGTTCCTCCACTACTCTCTTCTTAAGATCTAGTGAAGTGGTCTAATTGGACATATGGTCTTCTAGAGGTCAAGGCAAGTTCAATAGGGCATACACTTTATCATTGTCCCAAGTCTAAAGCTTGGATTGGGGAAGACAAGCGTGCTCCCCTGGACATTTTTTACATTTGAGCAATTGACATATTGACTGTATCTTAGATCAACATTAGTATTAAAAGGTGTGTTTGAGGTATATTTGTTCTCTTAGATTTGCTTAATAATAGTACTGACAAACAATCCGGAATCTTGGATACAGCATCCTTCCAGTACACATAAAAGATGTTTTTGAGGAGATTCTTTTTGGTAAATTCACCTGATTGCAATACTCACCCACAATGTGAATGCCCCATGAAGCTTAGATCACAATTAGGCATAGCACTTGTGTCAAAGCAGCTTCTGTAATGGCATATTTTCTTAATTACAACACTATCTGATGTTATGAATACCCAATTAAAGCGTAGATTCCCATTTGTTTTTGAAGTTGAATCTCAGTGGCTATAGTTTAAAATTCCTATTCATAATATCGCTCAAAGTCAGAATACACCATCAATCTTAGATCATCATAAGGCTTAAAAATTGTGTCCGAGTCAAATCTGTTATGCCAAACTCTCCTAATTACCCCCGTCATTAGAACTAGAACCTGTTTGGAAGAGGTTAATATTCTGGCAAATTTGCCTGATTGTAAAACTCATCCACAATTTGAATACACCATCAAGCTTAGATCACCATTAAGCTTATAAACATTATGAGGGATTTCTATAGCACCAGATTTTCCTAATAGCAACCCTCATTCACTGTTTAACTTTAGCTTTAAATACGCTATCAAGCATAGATTTTTATCAGCCTTAGAAGTCTCTGACTAGTTTGTATTCTACTAAATTTTTGTAATTATAACATGCACCCACAAGTTGATTACCCATCAAACAGAGATCACCATTGTTCTTAAAATCTACATCCTAAGGATCTATATACATTGCTAGAAAAGGAGCTTGAAAATGGCAAAAATCATTTTGTTGAATGTGTTGGATTTCCAATAAGTGCATATTTCAGTGCTTTGAAGCTTCTTTGGTTGTTGGAATCAGTAGAGGATGTTAAAAGAGTAGTAAAAGTCAATGATGCATTATTTGGAACGATGGATAGTTGGTTGATCTGGAACTTGACTGGGGATGCTAAAACAATAGGAAAGGATGGAACAGAGGTTCAAGGTAGTCATGTAACTGATTTCTCAAATGCAGCTCGAACCATGTTGATGGATTTGAAAACCCTTGAATGGCTTTCATGTATCGATATGATGATAGCACACCTGCAGTCATACTTTCACATTCAGTTCAGACTTGTAGCTCTTGTTCCTACATTAATTACAATGTGCTTCATTTTGGCTTTCATGTATCTACTCATTATATATAATTGAGGTTTTAGTTTGAATGTTAGGCATCATCAACAAAAGGAGAACACAACAAAGAACATGATAGATAGAGAAAAGCAGAGAGCTGGTTAGATGGGAATGAGATTTGAAACCATGATTGACTCCAATGTGACTCCTTGTAAGGCTAATATATGGATTGGGATTAGTTTAAGAAAGGCTAATATAGAGACAACTTAACTCATCATTGTAATTTAAAGTCTGGTATTAACTGAATTTAGAAGGAAATCTATACAGCCTAAGAAGACTATATATGCATTGGGCTTAGTTTATGAGCTCATCTAAAGGCATAGCTACATTCACAATCATGAAATAACAGTAAAAACAATATCATCATGGCTGAAATAGCATGAAATAATAGTAAAAACAATATCACAATTATGAGCTCATCTTCATCATGTATTACTCCTTGGTGTATTCCATTTATAATCATGAAATAACAGTAAAAACAATATCATCACGGCTAAAATAGCAAAAAAAATCATAATGCATGAAATAAAAGTAAAAACAATATCATCATGGTTGAAATAGCATTATCGCTATAATTGATCTTCATCATGTGTTACTCCTTGGTGTATTCCATTTATAATCATGAAATAACAGTAAAAATAATATCATCATGGCTAAAATAGCAGAAAAATATACTAGAGCATATATAGTATAGAAGCTGATAAACAAAAACAATGTATGATGTTGATAAGACAAGTATCTTGGCTAACCTTGCCAACTTAAAAATTATCTTGGCTAGCATTGCCAATGTTTAAGTAACAATACTTTAAAATGAAAAAAAAAAGTAGTTAGAGGTCTGCAAACTTCATGGCAATATATTGCACCCTCTCATCTTCATTCATTTTCAAGAACCCTTTGGCTCTTTCAGTTTCAGCCATGAAGGTGTCATATGCTTTTAGCATAGTGGCTTGACTCAAATCAAGGATTCCTTTGAGAGCCTCATAGACACTATCCAAGACAAAATCTGATTCGGAATTGTCCAATTTGATTAGAAGAGGCAAATGGAAGTCCTCTTCTATTATTTTCATAGTTTGACAAAGCACATCCAACAAACTAGCCATGGTTGCCTTCTTCCTCTTTCCCCTCCTTGGTGACGATGTTGAAGGATTTGGATGACCACTTGCACTCGATTGATTGGAATGATATAATTCATCATCCAAATCAGTTGTAGTGTTAAGATGTGTACTCATAGGGATATCCTCATCACAATCCACGTAGGCGGGCCCATCCATATTGAGCCCTTCTTCTGTCTCTTGTGCAGTAGTAGTTGTGATACCTTCAGCTATGTCATTACCTACAATGAAGGCTAGGTCATTGTAGTACTGGAAGGGTTGTCTCTTGTACACTTTGGCACTTTTGAATTCTTTTCTCTGCATGTTGTCATGATGAATGAGTTAGATCTTTTTCTTGTATCTAACTTAATAAGAAGGAAATATTGCTAAGACCAACATATTCAAAAGAGCATGTTACCTTTAGAAGCTCGTCCCACACCATGTCATCAGCATCCACACATTGAGTAGCTTCATTCCATGCAAACCCACTCATATTCCTCAACTCTCTCATGACTCTAAAACCTTGCTTCCATCATTTAAGCTTATTTTTGAAATTTTCCTTTGACAAATTAAGGTTCATCTCAGCATTAAACTTCCTCTCAATGGTTGTCCAAGCTTCTTTGTTGAAGCCCCCTTCGCCTTTCCTTCCTAGGTGAACTTGATCATGGAGCAAGTTTAGGAACTTTCGTTCCATCTCTCTTGTCCACATAACCTTCTTGGAGGAAGAAGTTGACTGGCTTACTTGAACCGCATCCTCCATGCTCATCATGAGATCTGTGAAGGACATCACCTACACCACCTGTTATATGCAATCATTAGCTACATGCAAATGAGAATGGATATTAAATAAATAGTCATACAATAGTGACATATAATCCAAAATATTGCATTTATGCATGATATCCAACAATATGTAATATATTTCTTTATTATCCATTCTCATTTGCATGTAGCTAAGTATGCATGTATATATGGTCTACTATGTTTAGACAGTTTATATATGGTCTACTATGTTCATTCAGTATTGTATTCTTGAACAGTTTATATATGGTCTACTATGGTCTACTATGTTCATTTAGTATTGAGCAATTGTATTCAAGGATCCAACTCAGCTAAGACAAACAAGGACAGTGGATGAATTCATCACTAAGTCATCACATCAAATACTCGGGAAAGACATTGAATGGTTAACAAAGTTTTAAATCATTAATTAAAATATAATTTCCAAAGAAAACAAACATTTTAAATGCAGTGTATACAATACTAATTCAGTGTGCAACAGAATGAACAATACAAGACACTGATTCAGTTGCTCAAGAATGATGATAAGTGGTATTCTTGAGCAACTGAATCAATGTGCAATAGAATGAACACTGATTCAGTGTGCAACAGAATGAATAATACAAGACACTGATTCAGTTGCTCAAGAATGATGATAAGTGGTATTCTTGAGCAACTAAATCAGTGTGCAATATAATGAACACTGATTCAGTGTTCATTTTGTTGCACACTGATTCAGTGTTCATTATGTTGCACACTGAATCAACATTCATTTTTTTGCACACTGAGTCAGTATTGTAATTATATATGGTCTACTATGTTCATATAGTTGTACTATATATGCTCTAGTACATCTTCCACATGAAAAGGTGGAATTGGAATTTGAGGGCCAAATTACCATTCTCTCAATCCCCATTTAGAAGAAAAAGTGTCAAACAAGATACACACATGAATGTTAATCAAAGAGAAATCATAGTTACAAATCATACACAGGCTTCATTTCTTTCAAATAATTTTGTATATGTAAACTATGAGAACACATGATTTGAGCATCAGCATTACAACAGTATGATTTATATTTCCTAATGCAACAAGGCTTACAAATTCAAGAGGCATAGACAATAACCAACTAGGAATGAAAGCACATTAAAGAACAAAGAAAGGTCTTGTAAAACTACAACTATTCTCTACGTCTGTAGTCTTCCCACGTCCTACTTACTATATCATCTCTAAAGTTCCCCCAATCATCCCTATCACGCTAACTCAACCAATATGTCTCAAGTATTGGTACATTTATCCCATCATGATCGTCATCCTCTTCAATAACCACTTCGGATGGAACACCGTCCTCTATAGTAATGAAGTTGTGCAGTATGCAACATGCCAAAACAATACGTGCTTTTTTCATGATTGGATAAGACGTTGCATGCCTTGGGATAGGAAAATGCTTCTTCAAAATGCCAAATGTACGCTCTATTACATTTCTAAGAGAGAAGTGTCGGTGGTTAAACAAATCTTGTGGGTTGTTTATAGGGTTTGCTCTTGAAAACTCCTTCAGGTGGTAACGTGTACATCGGTAAGGTGCAAGAAATCCTGGTACATTTGGATATCCAACATTGACTAAATAAAATTTTCCTACAAAATAACATATATTGTTAAACCGTGAAACATTGACACCATCAAACATTTATCATTTTCTTCAGTAAAAATACAGTGTGAAATGGCATACCAGGGGGAACTACAAGTGGATCGTCTCTACTGAGAGCTGAAGCTAAAACACGACTATCTATAGTAGACCCTTCCCAACCAGCAAGAATGTAATGAAACTTATAATCAAAAGAAGAGACAGCCATAACATTTTGTGACAAGTTCCCTTTTCTATCCTGATATTTACCTTGTAAGTCGACATCAACAATGACTGGTATATGGGTTCCATCAATTTCTCCAACACAATCCTATAGAAAGAAAAATTGTAGTCAAGAAAGACGCAGTAATAAGATTATCACTAAGGCAAAGAAATTTGTAGCACTAGGGGGTTTACCTTGAAGTAAGGATCGAAACGGTCCTTCCCACTAATTTCAAGAGGAGTGTTTGGACCAGGTGGTATGAGATAATCTGCATGGAGTGCTAAGATAGCCGTCAAGGTCTTGTGGAAGTATCGGCTTACTGTCTCTCCAGAGTGACCAAAGTTGTGGGCAATCTTACGATTCCTCAAATTGTGGCCAAGGGTGTGGACGAACATGACTAATTGTTCTTCTAACTTTATGCTCATCATATCTGATAGGCTTCCTTTTTGCCTTACAAGATTGGCTAGCCGAAAGAAGGTTGTTGCATTCATGCAAATTTGGTCGTGACAATGCACCTCAGTTGAATGAATAATGCGTTTATAAAAACCACATCTGTCACTTCTTTCGTTATGCTTTGTTTGCCTACCTTGAAGCAAAGACACAACTTTCACTACTCCAAGGACAGCAAGAATAAGTGCATGAATACGAGCTTTTCTGGTCTTCCTAGAAATGCATCCTTGAATGTTTATATTATTGATAAGATCCATCCCTGAAAAGTACATGGTGAAGAAGGTTTGAGATACAAAATTGACAGTCATAGGCAGCAAGAGGACAAGCCAATCAATGTGTGTACTTATTGACACAACTATTTGTAAATGTATTCCTAGTTGGTTATTATCTATAGGTGTTCAATTTGTTAGCATTGTTGCATTAGGAAAGAAATCCGAATGAGGGAAAAACATAGAAGATGTTTTTTGTAAAACATGATTAATAATATTATTATATACATGTATATGTGCATATATATGGTTCTTATATAAAACATGATTAATAATATTATTATATACATGTATATGTGCATATATATGGTTCTTATATAAAACATGATTAATAATATTATTATATACATGTATATGTGCATATATATGGTTCTTATATAGGCACATATACATTTATATAAGTATGTAATATTATTAATCATGTTTTACAAAAAGATCATTGAAATGAACTTTAGATTACAGGGAATATAGTTTCATGGTCAACCTTGATTAATTGCATCATGTATATAATTTAGATGGATGTAGATTAATTGAATCACATTTTCATGGCACCATTTGATGCATTATGCCAATATGCCAATATAGGTAGCTGCTAAAAGTAGTAAACACCCAACCCACTTTAGTTCAACTAGACAAAAAATTCTTGCAAAACACAAAGTGTAACCAACTTGTAACAGTCATGTCCACGGGTATAGTCTGAAACAACAAATTGACATGGTAGTTTGAAGTGAGAACATAGCATAGAAATGATATAGGATTTTGTATTAGTTATTGTTCATCTTTTCCTTGCATTATTTATTTGTTTCATCGGGTCTTAGTGGAAGAATATCAGACTGGTGCATTCAAACCAGTGACTAGTTAAGTTCAGTCAACATTTCTTATTTTGAAGTTTTTCAAAGTGATGTAACTCTCCCACACTCTATGGTAACTATATTTGGTGGGAGAGCACACTATAGATATGTGACTTACTTTAGTGTTTGTAGATATGTGAGTAGTTGGCCTGAGATGAATTCCAGTTCGAAGTATTTCTTAAAAAAATCCAATACATAAATGGAAATTTGTCAGAATGTTACTGTCATTGAATATAAAAATATTGAAGTTTAAAAGTTTGTAAAGTTTGTACATCTTGAGAAGGAATTATGTTCTGAATATTCTTGCACGCCTTTATCTCAATATGTGGGAATCTTAAAAATTTTGGAGGCGAAGATGCATTTTTCTCTACAAAACATAATAATGACTATTTGGATAGGTAAAAGGTGGGACTGAGGCTGTCTGGGGCATCCAATAATAAATGACATTCTGGTAGTGGACGTTGACAAATTAAAGATGACCCAAAGCAATAACTTTCATGGTGGACCTTGGAAGTGTGACGAGTACACACAAACAGTAATCACATTGCAAATTACACTAGTTTATGGATGATCACCTTGAATTTTGTGTGTATGTAGTATACAAACCCACTATAACATATATACAATGTATATATAGATGCACAAGTACACACAAACAGTATTTCACGTTGCAAAGTATACTTTGTTTATGGATGGTCACCTTTGCATGTGAAACTCATTGATCAATAGAATTTTGTGTATATACACTTTGTATACAAATCCATTGCAATATATATATAGTGTATATACAGACCTACAAGTACATATACATTATGTATATATAGATGTACAAGTACACACATAAGGTGAATTCACATTGCAAATGACCACCTTTTCAAGTGAAACTCATCGATCAATAGAATTTTGTGTGTATATGCACTATGTATACAAATCTATAACATGTTTTGTCAAATTTATTATGGTTTTGTTCCAATGGACCCACCATTTATTAACTTTCATTTTGATTGTAGCTGGAGTTTCCATGTTGTTGATCTCTATTAATTAAATGTAATATATTTCGTGTTCCATTCCTATCTTATGCAGGGAATTGAAAATGTAGTTGAAGAACCACAAAATGGTTGTGGTTGCTGACAATGAATATGCACAAATTTGACACTAGCTTAGAAGAATGTTCTCCTTATTCATCAAATTAAAAACTTCAAATTCTATTAAATTGAAAGTACAAGTACTTATTCCATCAAAAAAGGAAACAAAATGCTTCAAGAAGATTATCCTCAGGTAAATTGGTGATCAATATGACACAAAGGGACCATCCCATCAGAGCAGCTAATATATGATAATCTCCCAAAAGAAATCTTTTACCAAGATGGATGTTCTTACCAATATTAGGCATAGAACCATAATCTCAGTTTAACACCAAAATCTCCCAAAAGAAATCTTTTACCAAGCATGACTCTTACACCAAAATCTTAGTTTAACAGTTATAAATGCATAAGTTAAAAATGACAATAAAATTGATAAATTATAAAGGCAAATGATTTATTGTGGCTAATTTATTTTTGGGAAACAATGTACAAAAAGAGATGAAACTTTGATGTACATGAAACATTATAAACATTCTAACACATTGCACCCTATGCACCACTGTAATAGCAGCCATGTACCAATGAACAATAGGACAAAACCTTGAGAAAGTAAATGAAATGATGACAAGCAAATGGAAATGGAAGAGTGTAAGGAAAAGGGAATTTCATGGCAACATGCAAGGTTTTATTTCGTTGCCTTTGACACGGACCAGTGGCCTAATCCCTAAAACAAATCTGCATGAACGTCACGAAATCTCATTATACAAAGTGGGCATTTGAGCAGTGAGGATTCAAACCATCCATGACATCAAAAGAGCTCAAATCAAACCCTAGAAGAGCTCAAATCCATGAAATTTAAACCCTAGAAGAGCTCAAATCAATAAAATTCAAACCCTAGATAAGATCAAACCAATAAAATTTGAACCCTAGAATAAAGATCTCAACTGTCAATCTGTACAATTGAAGTACACACATGGATTGGAGATGCAAAACTACTTCTAGAATAAAATGAATACAGAACAAAGAAACTCGCATGGCATGATTGTAAAGGCATGAAAATACAACAGAAACTTAAACAAAGTGTTCTTCAAAGATAAAATGTACAGGGGAAACCCACGAACAAGGAACCCTATGCATACCAGATTAACGAAGATTGGAAGCGCTTCGCCGTGAAATAATGTCATCAAATGCTTCACTCTGTAGAATGCCTTCAAACATGAAACGCAGGCTTCGCTATGAAGAATACCCTAAAATGATGAATGCAGACACCAAAACAACGCAGACGCCAAAATAATGATTATGAAGCCCGCGGACCCGATGAGGTTTTATAAAATGAGGTTTCAAAAAGTGGAATTTGGCCCTCAAATTCCAATTCCACCTTTTCAAGTGGAAGATGTAAATGCTCATTTTGAGCCAAAATGAGCATTTACATCTTCCACTTCTATTTCTATGTTGCACTCCCAAACTAAGGATTTGACGAAATGGGAACAAACAAATGTCAATTCCAGTCTATACTATGTACAAATTCACATCATCTCAATCCGCAAAATCTCCCATGAATTAATAATAAGGGTTGAAATAGAAGAAAAAAGTCTTCAGCATGGGGGCGTGCGAGTCGAAATCATTATTTATGCTACTGCCCTATTAGGTATGCAAAGCGCAAACTAGAACAAACATTGGTCAAAAATTTAGTAATCAATTCTTGAGCTAAAACCACCTCGATTAATTTAGCCGTTAAAAATAGGATTGGCTAAGTTCCTTACAAAATATACTCTTATCAAATTTCAAAAAACTAAAAATATAATAGATTTTCAAATATTTTCACCATATATTCTTAATTATGTAGCATCTGACTTAATTATGTAGATTACCTCCTAAGTGTGCAAATTCTTGCCTAATTGTGCAACACACACCTAACTGCACAACCTTGATCTTTGGACCTTAAAAGCTTAACATAAATGTGTAATCACAAGGGGGATCTGATGTACATACCCTTTTCTATGGGCCCTTCAATCATCTATAGCCTCACACGCACTCACTGCAATGTTTATGCACCAAAATCTACACCATCTTTATTGCTCCAAAGCTCCACATTTGCCAAAGTAGAGAGTGAAAATGAACACTTTTTACCTCTCCAATCCCTTTTATACCTTTTTGGATGCCTAGATGGACGTGCACCCTTAGGTTTTTATGTTGGTTGTGATATTTATCTCACTTTGGGTTCCCTAAATTTTGTATTTGATCTTTGATTTTTGATCTATTTGTTGTTGTGGAATCGTGTCATCATTGTCGCAAAATTGACTTCTTACTTATATTTTTTGGTCAATTTTTCGAGGGGGCATCCTTATATCCTACCATTGTTGGGGCAATTTGTAATGCAATTTTTCATGATGTTTTCTTTAAAATAATGCTCTAAATCATATTGTCTTAAAGAGGGGTAAGATGTAGACACTAAAAATTGGTTAACACCTCTAGTGCCACTTTTTAACATCTTTGCATTGCGATTGAAACATCATTTTGTTGGTTCCTAATTGTTCTTATGTTGTGCATGTGGTCTTTATCATACGTTGACATTGTGTCATTCCTTATTAATTAAGTAATGAATATTATTTGATTAGTTATTAATAAATTCATCCTTAATTTACTTTATATTCTAATAAATTTATCCTAGTTGACCATGTCCTATTAATTGATTTTATCAAAGTTTGATTCTTTTCATGTCAATTTCATCAATCAATTAAATTAGCCTCTTTAGGGGTAAATCAATCATTAATTTTCCCATTTTATCCTAAGTCCTAAGATTTGATAAATAAACTCTATTTATTTATCCCTTTTTCCTATGGTATTGCAACTAATTGATTTCATACTATTAAATATCTAATTGGTCATGAATTTGGGAATTAATAAATTCCCTATTTCCTAATTTACTGATATGTAGGAATAAATGAATTTTGAAATTCAAATAATCCCTAATTTTCCAAATAGGATTCAATGCCTAAAATTTAGCCTCCACTCCTCTTATTTCTCATTCCATCTGTCCTCTTCCATTTTCCCCTAATTTCTCCCCTTGGTTTGTGCACATATTTTCTCATTTCCAAATTACAAATTCAATCATGTCATAATTTGTCATATATCATGACAAATTTTCTTTTTGCAATCCAATTTATCATAAATAATCTAATTTGCCAATTTGGAGTTCTCTTTTCAAATCATATTAATTGGTCTTTTTCCCTCTCAATTCACTAACCACGATCTTATGAATCTTCTCGCTATTATCATCTTTTTTCTTTCATGGTTAAGTGCAATTTCATGGGAGTTACATATCAACATTATAAGAAGCAAGAAATGACATTGAAGTCCAATTGAGGGAGTGCATTTGATTTTTTATGTTTTCATGTTTTATGTATTCTATTTCAATTTCTTTAATGGTTATGTTAGGATCTTGATTTTGTATGTATTTAGAGTTTTTTGTGATTAACCTTAGCTTGCCATGTTCTTGATTTCTCAATTTTCCTACCCTACAATGACATATCACATAATCTTCCTTGAATTATCCAACATAGTTGTGACTTGGCCATTTGGAACCTTGGGAGTGATAAATCTCACCCTCTCAAGAGAGGGACTTTGGTTTACATGTCCCTACAATTGTATCATGTAAAATACATGGTCAACACATCCATTTCATGCATCAAATAATTCATATGTAATAACTAATGGAGAATTACCTTCCATCTCCAATTATCAAAATTGTAAGAATTAATAATAAGTTGTAGCCTATTAACAAAATTCCTAATGAAATATTTTCTAAGGGTACAACATTTCACACACTCATTTCTTTGTTAGTGCAATAAAATCTTACCCTACTACTAAATGGTATGGTAGTCTATAACCACCTATCTTTTCCATACAAGAAATTATTCAGAATAAACCACACATGATATAGTTTGACTATCATCTTACTTGTTGTAAAAGAATTTTTTTTCTTAAATATCGTCCACTAAAAGGTGGTCAACATGGATTAAAAGGGTTTAGGACCCACCATAAATCCACTTACCTTAATAAATAACATATGAAACCTTTAAAAGTAGAATTTAGGAGGGAGCAATGTTGGAATCCACGATTTGCATTCATGAGTTAAAACATAAAATATTATTTATCTTCTCTGATCTGCAACTTGGGTGCACTTTTGAATTTCAAAAAATTCCCTCGCATGGTGGACACTTCTGGGGAGGAACCCCCTCCTCCTCCCCCTAGCAACCCTCCTTTGACACCGGCCCGTTCAACCCCTATCTGACTCTTCCACAGTTCCTAGGGTAGTGTCCTTGGATTCCTTGCTTTCCCCTAGGCCCAAGCTAGATTGGAAAGGCACGCTTATGGGGACACAAATTGCTGAGGTGGAGTCCCCTTTTTGTGTTACAAAAATTACCGATGAAGGCACAAAGATCCTTCTACTGGACTCCATTGTGGATAGAACTAGAACTGTGGGGGAGTTCCACCTTGCCCTGGTTGGACACTTCTTCAACTACAAACCCACTATTGATATGGTGAGGAAATGGGTGGGAATCAACTGGAAGTTAAAAGGAAGTGTGGTGACTTCTGCTATGTTGGGTGGTCTCTTCCTTTTTAGATTCACAGTGGCATAGGACCTGTCCCTTATCCTTGTGGGTTCCTAGCTGTATGGTAAGCACCTTCTCACTCTAGCCAAATGGAAGCCTAGTTTCGACCCATCCGTTGACCTTAATAAGATGGCCCCTATTTGGGTCCATCTCCTAGGTCTTCCACTTGAGTTTTGGGATGAACAGGTCTTCAAATTGATAGGGAACTCTTTTGGTCATTATATCTCTACTGACCTGATCACCCTCTCGAAGTCCCGTTTAGTCTTTGCCCATTTTTGTGTTAATGTGCCCATTAACAAGACACTCCCAAATTTTGTTGTCCTCAAATCTAAATAGGGGAAATGTTCCCAGGCCATTGTCTATGAGAATGCTACCCTCTATTGTCAAGATTACAATACCAAAGGACACACTAGGAAAGATTGTATGACACCTAAGCTACTAGAGTCGAAGCTTAAAGGAGATGCTACTTCTTCCCCCCTTAAGACCACAGATGCTACTGCTCTGGTCATCGTAGCTGAGGAAAACCCTCCCTTGTTGGAGGAGGTCTCTTTGAGTAGTCAGTTGGAGGATGGAGAAATTCCTTAGGGTAGGGCTCCCAATGAGGATGGAGCTAGCTCCCCTCATAGTGCATCAGATACTAAACACTGTGTCCAAGATGACCTAACACTCAAGAGCAGTACAAGATTGCTGCTAGAAACACCACCCATGGAGTTGGTGGGTGCCCCAGTGATGGAAGTGGTTCTTAATACCTGTGATGCTGGCTCTCAATAGAAAGCCTGCAATACACCAGTGCGGTCTACTGAGATTTTGAAAGGTGAATACGGAGAATGGAAAACCCAGCACAAGAAGACAAGGAACAAGAAGGCTAATGTCGGAGTGGACACAAAGCTAGGAAGACCATCTGACATGATCAGAAGACAAAGGAGCACAAAAATGGAGATTGCTGCTGGTAGGAAAAAAACCCTCGACCTCACACATAAAGGTAAGAAATGATTGTCTTCTCCTAGAACATTCAGGGCTTAAATAATCTCCAGAAACAACTTGCTGTTAAGCAGAACATTACTGATTATAGAGTTGATTTTCTCCTTTTACAAGAAGTTAAAATGTCCTATAGTAATTGTATACACCTAAAAATGGCTTCATTAATTAATTAAATATTTATTATTTAATTACTATTGACTTGATAAATTAATTAAATATTTATTATTTAATTAATAATTATTCCTTTATTTATTAAATAAATTATTCAATTTATTTAATAAATTCACTATAGTCTAATTCTATATCCTAAGTCTTCTAAACAGTCTATTAAAGTGATTTAATTAAATACACAATCACCTAAATATGACTAAGTCTTCTAATTCACTTCACCCACCTAGTCACCTAACACATCACCTTGGCTAAAATAAATAATTATTATTAATTATTTTTTCATATTTATCCTCACCCACACATGTCCTATTCTTAAGGGCTATGTGGCCTCATAGAACTTGGTCTCATGACCACATGTCCTCTCAACAACCAAGTCAAGAGACATTCCCTATTCCTAAGGGGCTTCTCAAGCCACCTCTAAGGGTCAAAGGTGACTCATGGGACACTTGTGCAAAGAGTCCTCATGAGGAAAATGTCTCTCCCCCTTTCTCTCTTTGGTCTTTGTGAGACACTTGACATGTGTCTTTCCCTTTCACCTTCTTCTCCTCCATGTCAATGTGAGAGGAACATCATCCCTATTCTTCCTCTCACATTCCAACTACATCCCCCTTTCTCTCAACTCCTTCAACCAAGTCAATCCTAGCCCTAGGATCTTCCACCTTTCATTCTCAACCGTAGGATTGTGCCACCTAAGCCTAGATCCTCCAAAACTCTATAAAAGGAGCCTCATTTCTCATTTGAGAGCTAATAGGTATTTTTGATAACAAGCATCCAAGCATTCAAGCAATCAAGCATTTCATAGCAATCACCATTTCATTTGCATTTCATCCAGTAGTTTGCATAAGCTATTGTGCACTCAATTTCATTCAATCTCCACACTTTGGTAGCATCTTGGGAGAAGGCTTCATTTTGGAAATCTGAGAGCTCAACATCTTCAAGAAATCAAAGCTAGGAGGACAATGGAGACAAACTGCATGGTAGGTGAAGGTAATTAAATTAGTTTCATCATTTCATAGTTACTTTGCATTCTTCATTGTGTTTGCATTAGATAGATTCATTGGCTTTAATAGTTAATTTATCATTTCGAGTTGTTAGACATCTAATTTGCATACATTTTTGGCGCTAGAAGGAGGGCCCAACCAGGCTTTTCACTTTCAATTTTTAGTTTTTCGTGTGTAGGTTTTTCTACAAGTTATTTCTGCGCATTTGTACACAATTTCTACACATTTGTTCATTTCTGCTGCGCATCCATTTTCTGCAACCACAGACATAAACTTTCATCTGGTTTTCACTTTCTGTCATATTTTCTACGCATTCGTTAAACTGTCTTGTGCATACATAATTTTTCACTGCGCATACATATCATTAGGCTGCGCATTCATTCAATTGTTTGACACATATAATTACTGCGCATTTATATCACTATTCTGCGCATTTATCAGTTTCTGTAGAAAAATTCAATTTTCTATTAGATTTGTTTTTAGCTAACATTTTGACAAGTGTCTGTTTGTTCTGGTAGTATTTTTAGGTTGTTTTGCAGGACGTAATTTTGAAGACCCCATTGCTAAAAAATAATAATTTTCTAACAGTTTGATTGCAGATTGCCAAGGGGTTTGCAAAATAAACTATAATCTTGTTTGGGCTTAAAATACGACATGTTTTTTCTTTGTGTGTCTTCCTTAGCATAGATTCAAGTGTATGTTGTGTTTTGCTTAATAGCATATCTGTAATCCCAAAATTATAACAACGTATCCTCTCCCCTCGCCATTCGTGGACCTTGGGTGTAAGAGAAATTGTTATAATTTTTAGAGGGCGGTCTTTGGTGGGAAAAGAGGTACTCACCCCAAGGAATGACCCAACCGGTAACAGGCTAAAGCCAAGCCCTTCCAAACCGGTATATAAAAAATGCTAATGTGATTAGTCTCACATTAGACAGGTGTGAATTTGTTGTGGCAACCAAAATCTCCTCCAGTACCCTAGTGGTGCGTTAAAGTCCTACTTAGTAGAGGTGAAAGCCTTGCTTTGAAAGGATTGGGAGAGCCCCCTTAATTGGGAAAATGACTTGATCACAACCACCTGAACAGATGTCCTTACTAAAAACTTTTGTTTAGTGGCCAAAAACCTTCTATCTGTTGGCTCAAGGAGTCACCCAAGCTCATGAAGACACCCCACATTACTCACAATTCATAGTAGAGATAGTAGTTCTTTGGGAAGTAATGACCCATTGAATTCAGAACTTGGTGTGCCTGAGAAGTGAGTGCACTGTAAGGAGGAGCCCGTGCCTCCAAGTTCCTAGGCTGTCCGCTATGAATTTGTGTGGCTGGATTTTATTATCCTAGTGAGGATTCAGCAAATATCGTCCTTGCCAACCATAAGATTGTAAGCGTGTTTGTGCATTCATATTAGTATAGTTAGATTAACATCATTTCTATCTTGTGTGCATGTTTTTATGCATTTTTCACTTTGACAAAAAAAAAAAAACCAGCCAACACCAGGAAAATCCAAAACATTTTCAATTCAGATCAAAATTTAAACACCTGCGCATATATCACATCTTTCTGCGCATTTGATCAAATTTGTTGTGCATTTATCAAAATTTGTTGCGCATCTATTCAGACTGTCTACGCTTTTGATTATTACCAGTCGCATCTGTTACATATTGCTGCACATCTATTTCATTTTGTTGCGCATTGATCAATCTGTCCTGCACATTTGTTGTTGCGCATTTACAACAGTGAGCATTTCCACAAAATTTGCAATTTTCAAAATCACTTTTTCAGATACCCATTTTCATCCTTAGTAAGATTCTGGAGAGACAGTCAAGTTACACAGACCTTTGATCTTTAGTTTGACCATTCATCACTTTTCATTATTCCTTTATCAAGATTCATCAATTCATTTTTCTTCCAAATCTTTGAAATTTTCAATTTTGTGTTGAAACATTATCTTATCCATTAGATGTTGATCTTTGTGAGTTTACCATATCAGGATATATCATCGTTAATCATCAAACTTGCTTAGGTTATTATTCTTGATTTCTCTTTGTCATATCATAGTGAGATTTATACCTCCTATTGACTTAGAGTTTTATCAAGTTGTCTTATCACTTTTCAACACATTTCAATATCTTTCCTATCAATCACTTTCCATATCTTCTCATCAAAAATCTTTCATCCCGCAATCAATTCTTTCAATTTTATGGTTCAAACTCGATCTCAAAAATTTAAACAAGCCACCAATCCAGAATCCCTAGACAAGATGGAAGGCAATACCAGCAATGAAGAAAATCCTTGGCCCGAAGCTCCTAAGAAACCTTCACTTTTTACATCCACTGATGAACCCACCGATGAAGAACTTAGGGAAGCTTCACAAGATCCTCTATTTTATCATGTCATGGAAAGACTCTTAGGCTTGGATAAAGAGATGTATTTTCTCATGCTTGCTCAACAAGGAGCTAAGTTACCAAGTGATTTTGATGTTTCTTATCTTAGAGAACCAGCTCACACAAATAATCAACAAATTCCTAAAGTTTCTCAAGATACTCATGGAGCAAAGGAAACCAATCAGCAATCCAATGCTTCTCATAGTCATGAACAACACACTATTTCTCAAAGTGATCAGCCAAATCATGCTTCACAAAGCAATGCTTCTCACAACAATGTTTCCCAAAACACTCAAGGCAACACACCGTCTTTGGATCCCGTCCTACAACAAATCCAAATGCTTCAACAAAAAATCTGTGACATCCAAACTGGATCATCAACAAAGAAGTATTCCTTGGATGATATATGTCCTTATCCTTTTGATAAGAATTTAGCAATGATTCCATTCCCTCCTCATTTTGAGGTACCAAAATTTGACAAATACAAAGGGAATTCGGATCCACAAGACCACATTCGTGAGTTTTGTGCTGCTTGTATTGAAGCTGCTCACAATGACACTTATCTTATGCGACTATTTCCATGAAGTTTAGGAGGACAAGCCATGGAATGGTTCTCTAAACTTCCCCCCAGCATCAAATCTTTCAATGAGCTTCTTGACAAATTTGTGACTCATTATTCATATAACATCAAATATGAGGTCACTATGCTTGATCTTTACAATGCACATCAAAACAATGGAGAACCTTTCCTTACTTTTTTGCAAAGATGGCATCAATTGTTTTCTAAATATCCACAAACGATTCCTGAACAAGAAAAGATGAATATTTTTGTGCATAACCTTACACCAGAAATGAGTTATAGGTTACAATTGCAATGTCCACCAAATTTCAATAAGCTCATAGAAAATGGTATCAAGATTGAGGAAGCTATGGTCAGAAAAGGTGAGATCAAACTTTATTCTAAAGACAATGTTGGATCCTCAAATTCCAATTCCAACAACTATAACAATGACAAATCAAAGTTTTGGAATAAAAACAAAAACATTGTCAATGATGGGATTGTTGATAATCGTAATGTCAAACCAACACAACCCCTTCTTAATCTCACCAGTCAGGCCAATGCTACTCAAGGAACCTACAACAATCAATCATCAAATCAAAATACCAACAAGGATTCATCTAAACCAAGATTGCCTTTTATGTCACCTCGAAGAAACTTTACTCCTTTGGGGGAATCTCTCGAATCAGCATTACGAAAGTTAATCACAAAGAAACTCATTACGCTTCTTGAAATGAAAGATTTTGAACCTAGAGTAAAGCCTTCTTGGTGGAATGAGAATGATTATTGCGAATTTCACAGAGGCAGAGGACATAAAACAAATGATTGCAAAAGACTCAAAAATGTAATCCAAGATTTAATCGAAAGCAGTGAAATTGGTGTTGACGGACATGTCTCGAACGAATCACATATAGCTTTCAAAGATCCACTTCCTAAGCATGAAAAAGGGGGTTCTTCGAACACTAAGGGTGACAATCAAGCTAATTATAATTCCACTCCCTATCGATATGTTGGTAACATTTCTGAATGTCATCCTTCTATGTATTATGCTAATGTTATTACCATCAAAGAAAAATTAGAGATTCAACAAGTCCAAGAAACTACTCGTGCTCAAGCCAAAGTTACTCTTCAAGGAGTCCAATCTAAACCAAGCACTACACAAAATAAGTCCATTTATGTCCCAAAGTCTATCCCAAATACTTCCAACCGATACAATCTTTTGGAACAACTCAAGAAAACACCTACCTAGATATCCATCTTAGAGCTTTTGCATCTTTCCCCATCTCACAAAGATATCCTTGAAAAGGCTCTCTTAGAGACCCAGGTTCCAACAACTCTAGATCCTGATCAATTTCAAGCTATGGTGGGCCATTTAACAACCCCACACTATTTGTCCTTTATTGAAAATGATGATTTAGCCATTACCCAACCTCATAATGCTCCCTTACATATCAAAGTCCTTGTTCAGAATCACAAGATTAAAAGAGTATTAATAGATGGGGGAGCTAGCTTGAATATCTGCACGTTAAAGTTAGTCCTTGCATTGGGATTTTCTGAGAATGTCGTTGATCCAAAAAAGAAAATCACAATAAAAGCCTATGATGAGGAAGAGAGATCATCCAAGGGGTCCATTGTTCTTCCAATTAGAATTGGTCCTATTGTCAAAGATGTATCTTGTCAAGTTCTGGACATGGATCTTGCTTATAATATTCTTTTGGGAAGACCATGGATTCATTCCATGCAAGTTGTGCCATCAACGTATCACCAATGTATAAAATTACCTCACAATGGTCAGGAGATCACTATCAAAGGAGATTCTAATTGTAATACCCCAAAAATGGGCTATAAGATCATTAACCTCCTATATCATCAAATCATATGAAATCGACATCAAAGTCCTAATCTAAGGCACATCTAAACATCATCAAATCTAATTGATTATCTTAAATTTTGCATCGGAGAATATTCCTAGTAATATTCCTAATTATCTTAATTATCTTTAATTTTATAATTATTTGGCAATAAATCACATTTATCCTAAAATTTGATTAATTGAATATTTTCATATTTAATTAATTAGATTTAATATTTGCCACTTAATTATGTAATTAAATTTAATTCTATCTATTATTAATTGTATTATTTAATTTTGACAATAAATCAAAATTCCTATCTTTAATTGATTAAATTCTTATTTAATTAATTAAAGCATGTTGTCATTATTTAATAATATAATTTTTAATAAAAGTTTGAATAAATAGTTAATTAACCCATAAATTAATTATTTATTTTCAAAAATCAGTTGAGTTGAGGATAAATCACTTTATTTATTTATTTAATTCTTAATTATTATGCATATTCAAAAGAAACAGTTAAACTCCAAATCAGAAAATCAATGCAAGTTATTGACTTTTTGGAACTCAACATCCTTTTGGAGTTCAAAAAGCTGATCTAAACTCTAATTTGAGTTAAAAAGTTGTTTTTGCATGTTTTTGCATGATTTTGAGAATTAACTATCTTTTATGATCAGATAACTCAAAAATCAAGATGAGTTAATTTGAGTGATTTATGGCTTTTATTCATGCACCTCCAAAGCCCTGGATTTCTATAAATTAAGGCTTTAGCTCTTCACAAATCATCTCATATTTTGCACAATCACGCTGGAGAATTGGAATTGAAGAATCAAAGCTCTTGTGAATCGACATCTTTGTGAGATCAATCTTATTTTTGCATTCATAGTTTTCATATCATTGTTAGAATCTTCATTGTTAGATCATTTAGCATTCATTTCATATCAAGTTTTTCATATTAGCATAGATTCATATCAAGTTTTCATTCTTATTGCATAGAAAATATCAAAAATATAGATTAATTGCATTCAATTTCATATCCATCTTTTGCATTCAAATCCTTCATTTAGGTGTCGTCTAGGTCACTGATCTTGATTACAATCTGAGAACATTAATCTCGCACCTATTAGAAGGCAGTAAATCGCTTGGTTAGATAGCTTTCAATTTTGCATGATTTTGATTATAGCTAACCTCTAATATTTTACTGAGTGTTGTGTCTACAGATCAGGTATAATTTTCACACACACATTTCTGGCGCCCACCGTGGGGCAACCCACCTTTGCATGCTGGTTTTGATTTTTTTTGGGAGCTAAAACCCCAAAGTTTCAAAGATTTAATTTTATCTCCCAAACGGCTTGGAATTTTGATCTGAAATTTTTTTTACAGGTTGGTGACATGTCATGAAAGCTACAGTAAAAAATTTAGAATTTTTTGAGATGTTTTGAATTTTTAATAATTTTTTCTTGAAATTCCAGAAAAAATTAATATCTGACGCAAATCAGCATATTTTTCAAAAATTTTTATATTTTCGGAAATCTCTTTAAATTTTATAGGGGGTCCATTCTTTGTGTTTTAAATTTGGACATGATATCATAGCTCAAATAGTCAATTTACAAAAACTGGTCTGTATTGATAAAATGGGTCTCTAGGGCACAAATGAAGAGGTTTTTCTAAAAATTTTGCATTTTTGGAAAGCTCTCTATTTTTTAGCAGGGGTCTCTATTCTGAATTTCTATTTTTGTGGCCAAAATCATATCAAAAAAATTAGATCTTGTTGACTAGGTCAAATGCAAAAAAAAAAATAAAGTTTTGTGATGGGTATGCACTTATTTTTTTTACATGGTTCAATGAATGATATGAGTTGTCATTTGGGTTGATTGCTGGTTATTATTACTGATAATAATTTATTTTTAGAGCTAACCCTATGGTTTTCATAAGTTGAATATATTTTGCATATCTTGTTTGCTTGTTTGCTTGTTGGAGAGTTCGTCACTTGCTTGCATGGAAAAGCTCAACAAAAATTGCTAAAAATCAAGTAAAATCTACTAAGCGCGTTGCAAGGATCCCAGGTATTCTCCTTCATCTAATAATATTTTGATTTGGGACTTAAAATAAATCTCTTATGTGTCAAGCTTGTGTGCATCTTTTCATGCTTTTGATCTATTTCTACACACTTGCATAATTGATACTAGGTTGTGAACCCTTAAGGATTCATTAAGTAGTCTTAGAATACTTGTGATTGATCTTGATTGCTATCTTGGGTTATTGGACTCGCTAATCCGCCGGCCCCTCATTTCCGCCCCGTGGTTGCAATCTCAGCGCCATAAAGGGGAGGGGTCAACAGGACAGAAGCGTTAAATGTTCCACTTGGCAACCCTTTTGTGCTTTTAGGAACTCCCTTGTTTTCTAAGTTGTGGACTCATTTTTAGCTTGTGTGAGGTGTTAAGTGTTCCACCTTGTGGACTCATCTCATATTCGCTTTAAACGTTAAGTGTTCCTCTTTCTACTTTTTGGATGCTTTTGGTAGATTTGCTTTCGGAACATACATCTGTGCTCACATAGTAATTAGGCCCTATGAACACTATTTGTGATTCTTGAGAGATTGGATTCCTAGCGAAATCCTTCTTGACGATAGAATCCTTGTAGGTAGGGAGGATACTTAGTGCGTTTCACATTCAACTTAGTTAGTGAGTCTTCTCTTATTGATCGACACATTCTCTCTCCGGAGAGGTTGATAGATCATGTGGGGTTGATATCACAAGCTTTGGTGAATCAAAATTGGTTAGTGCGTCTTCTCTTATTGATTGATACATTCTCTCCCCGGAGAGGTTGATAGATCACGTGGAGTTGATATCACAGACCTTGGTGGAACAAAACTTTGTCTTAGCGTGTCGGATTAATCTGCTTGCTTTGTTTGGGTTAAAAGTGAAGAGGTGTCAAAACCTTGAATCTAGAGCCAAGTCCCCTTGTGGTATACTATTGTGAGTCATCTTTAGAGAGGGTTAACCGTAGCGGACAATCCCTTCACAGGGCAAACTGCATTGACAGAACCTCAAGCGGTAATAGCCATTTTCGCCATGGTAGTGACAACCGCTATATAAATGTCCTTGTGGAAGAAATCTCCACGGGTATGGTTCATTGTTGGGTTGTCAGATCTCCCTAGCAGCTCTTGAAGATTAAGTTCTCGGACTGTGTCAAAACCCTGGTGCGCCGGGATTGGAGTTCACCCCTTTGAATCATAAAAGTTGCAGAGTCAAACCATTACTAAAAACCCTAGAGAGGCCAATTTTTCACTTTCAGGTATATGTGCGTTATTGCAAAACTTTTTCAGAACATACACAATTAGTACTCTCAGGGATTAGCACAATTTGGTCACTTGATTGTTCATGCGCAAGGTTGCTTTTGCCCTTGTTCATTGTTTTCAGACGTGCTTGGAATCACTTGCTTGCTATTCTGCGTGCTTATTTATCTACTTGGCTATTAAAAACGATCAAATCTGGTATAACCTTCAAAATCTGGACAATACAATTTGCAAACAATCCAAAATTGAAGACCTTAAATTTTGCAAAAATTGACGTAAAATCTTTCTGGAGTCAAAAGTCATTTTAGCAAGTCAAAAGTCATATGAGTTTTGTCAAGTTTCATTTCAGTATTACCCAACTGTCGTATGAGTTTAGCAACTGTCATTTCATAGACTACCCAGTGTCGTATGAGTCTACAGAGTGTCATTTGGAAAAATTTGGGAGAGTTGTCAGAAATTGTCAAATTGCAAGATATCCAATGTTTTCAGCCTAATTTCAGACTCTGTCGAAAATATCATTGTGTCAGGAATAGAGCGATAACTATTGAGAATTAGTACACATGTCTCAAAGAATCAGTAAACAAGAGGAAGAAGCTCTGATCGCCACTATAATGAAACAGATACATGCTATGCAAGTCCAGCTTGACAAACTTGGGAAAGAAAAGGAACCTCTATACTCTTTTCCATTTGATAAAGACTTGTACATATCACCATGCCCCCGAAAAAAATTTGAGCAATATGATATCTCTTCAACAGAGAGTGACACATCTAGCTTTGGAGACTATGATGACTATGACGACAGACAATGTAATGATACCTATGACACCTCTATTCCTAAGAGTCCTCCTCATCGTTCATTCCTGCTTACTACAAATGGGCCGTCACATTGGATAGATCGTGATGGTGATCCATATGATTCTGATTTTGAAAGATATTTTGATGGCTTTTGTGGACAATACCTTGATGATGATCCATCTACTACTACTGAGGACTATAAAATACATCGTGCTAGCTTGAAACGTCAATATTATAAGGATCTCTCCTCTAAAAACTCTCAGGCTGAAAATAAAGATTACACTCTCAAGGAAGATCATGTTAATGTTGGACCTTTGTCTTGTGATGGTTCCCTTCCATCCCCTACTTCCTCCAATACCCATACATTTCCTAAAGCTTTCGAGTCTTTCAAATCTTTCACAGAACCTTCATCTGACACAAGCTCTGATATTTTTCATGTGGCTCCCTATAGTTATCCTCCAGGGCTACCTCTTAAAGAAACTCAAGCTAACCTTCACTTGGCTGCAAATACTTTCAATAATGATAAACCTAAAGAGCCTAAGCCTTCATATGCTATAATCCCTACTTCAGCTAGTCCTCCACCATCTCTTCCAAAGTCATCCATACAATCCCAACATGCTTCCTTGTCCTTAGAAGTGGTTCCATGTCAAGAGGACTCTAAAAATGATAAAGAAAAGAACATAAGAAAAGATCAAGATCAAGAAGCCTCCATGTCATCCACTCCTTTTTCTAATGTCTCTTATCCACCTCAGGGTTCTTTTGATCCTGTACCCCCTTTTTCATACATTCCACCATGTCCTAAGTCTTCTCTTAAGCAAGATCAAGCTACTACTTACACTAATGAGCTTATTGACAATCAAAATGACCTTACTACGCTTGCACTTTCCAAAGATGATACTTCCATTAAGGTTGGTAAAAATGGTGTTCCTTCCAATGTTAAGCCTATTGAAAAACAAGAGAAAAATTATGCGCTGGTGCTATCCAAAGATCCTTGTCAAGATCAAAGTCTTTCATCTTCTTGTTCTACCACTCCATGTTCACTTCCACTTTCTACTCTTCCTAAGTCTTTGCAAGCTTTGAACAATCCTATCAAAGAAGGTGCTCATATTCAAGATGTCCATGATTCTATTGAAGATCCTAATGCTCACTCTAAAGATGCTGATATCCTTGGTTGTCATATAGATGCTGATGAACTTATTGATTATCCTTTTGCGTCTTCCACTTCCATCCTTGGACCTCTTCCACCACTACAAAGATCTTCATACCTTCCTTCCATCTTGGGTCCCTATGTCCCTTCACTTTCCCCTCCTAACTCTCCTAATTCGCCATCCATCTTGGGTCCTTACATACCTCCATCTCCCATCTTTCCTCAAGATCAACATAGATGCATACCCTTGAATCCTTTTTATCCACCCACCCATCTAAACCAATCATATCCTCCTCCTTCTTCCACAAGTCCCAAGTCCTTTGGAAGTAACTTGAATGTTCAATACAAGAAAAAGAAGCAATACAAGAATCCATCAAAAAAATATCACCATGTCTCCTCTCATAGACATGGAAGCATAAAGTCAAAAGAAATATCTAAGAAAAAAACTACAAGACAAGTATGGGTTCCAAAATCCATCATTCAAGATATTCTCTCTAGATCATCAAAAGGAAATAAAAATCCTAAGGCTATATGGATTCCAAAGTCTCTCTTGAAAGAGTCTGGTGTTGAGCAAAAAGTGAAGTTGACATTCAAGCTTCCAAAGGCTTCCACTACATCTCCTTCCAAAAATATTCTTCCATTCCATGTGCCTAAACCACAACCTCTGCTATCCATTCGCCATATTCCTTCACGTATTCCTTCATTCAAGATTCCTCCATCCTCTCACCACCCTTCAAGGTATGTGTTGACGTTGATCTTGCCTTCCTTTCCATCTACCCTTTCACAATCCTTCCATTCATTAACCTTCTACCTTCTATCCTTTTTCCTCATTTGCCTGTTCCTCCTATCTTCCAACCTCACTCACTTTACATAAAACCTTATCCTCCATTTTTCTCTTCCATCTCCCTTTCCCTATCAGCATCTTTGAGCATATCATTTGAATCCTTGGTATATCATGGTTTATCCTTTCAAGGAGCACTATCTAAAAAGCTTGCCTTCTTCCAAAAAAAAGAAAAAAATAAAAAATAAAAAAAATTGAAAATGTGCCCTGGTGAAAATCTGGAAACAGGCGCCTTGGTAGCAAAAGTAAAGAGAAATAAATTCATCCTATGGTGAAAACCACTTCCTTGTGGCACCTTGGATAAGTACCATGATGAAAACCTGGCAATCAGGCATCATGCGTAGTTCTTCTACATATTTCATCCATTTCATCTTCTCTCTTTGATCTTGACAATGTTGATCTATACACGAACATTTGGCTATTTTGTGAGTTGTCTGATGATGATCTTGCTTTCAATCCCTTCCTGTTTAGCCTTCATATTTATTTTCCTTCATTCATTTTCACCTGTCGCTATCCTTTTCCCCTTTGGTCTTGATCTAAGAAAGAAAGAGTAAAACACAGTGCTATGAAGCCTCTTGACATGTCTACTCCTTTGGATTGCATCCTTTCCTGCTCTTGCATTATGATTTTGTGCTTATCCTATGCTAGCCTTTCATTGCTTGACCAAATGCGCTTTACATGACACTTTTTCCCTAGCTTGGGTATTCTTGAGGAGTTTCCCCTTGAGGATTTCTTCCCTTCATTTTCCTTCATTCTCTTATCTTCCATCTCTTCCACCAGCTTGTCAATCCCTCTTGTTCTCCACCTTGCTAGACATTGGGACCGCACGATATGATCTTGCTTGGGAGTTTTCAAATGGAAAAATATGCTATCACGTATACCAAGTATCAGAATAAGTATCAGAATCAGTGTCAGAACACGTATCAGAGTAAGTATCAGAACCAATATCAGCACAAATATCAGAATCAGTATCAGAACGCCTACAGGGGCTACACCTTTCGCTTTAGTTTATGGGTCTGAAGCAGTATTGCCTATTGAGGTTGAAATCCCATCACTCAGAATCAAAATGCATGGACTTGTCATTGATGAAGACTACAGAGTGTCGAGGTTACAAGAACTTGAACTACTAGATGAGCGCAAACAAGCAGCGTATGATCATCTCAGAGTGTATCAGAAAAGAATGTCTAGAGGCTACAACAAGAAAGTCAGACATAGAGAATTTCAGGTTGGCGATCTAGTGTTGAGAGAAAATCCTAAAAATCAATCACATCGAGAACGCAAGGGGAAGTTCGAACCCAACTGGCTGGGTCCCTTTGTAATCACTGCTACTTTTGGCTCTGGTGCCTATCAACTCTCAACAACTGAAGGAGAACAGCTCCAAGAACCAATCAACGTTCTCCATCTGAAGAAATTCTACGCTTAAGGCATTCAGTGCTTGGTAAATGTCCTGAAAAAAATCTTAAAAATTGGAAAAAGTCCTGAAAAAATGAACATCTTGGTGAAAACCTAGCAATAGGCGCCTTGATGATTCACAAAAAAATCAAAAAATATCAAAAGTACAAAAAAATTGAAAAAATGAAAAAAAACAAAAAAATGAAAAAAAGAAAAAAGAAAAAAAAAGTGCCTTGGTGAAAACCTGGAAACAGGCACCTCGGTAGCAAAAATAGAATCTCTACCCAGATGGTGAAAACCTGGCAAACGGGCGCCACTTGTTCCAAATGCTCCATCTATCAGCACAATCTTGGTCTTTCCCAGCTTTCAGTCTTGCTTTAGTTTGTACATATCTCCCGGTTTGTTTCTGCATATCCTGGTTTCAATAAGTCAGTCTGTACACCAATCAGCTCAAGCGTCTGTATCCTATCAATGTTCAAACTTGGGGGCAATCAATGTCATATCCTATGGTCTCCCATGTATCTTAGACGTGTCATATCCACTCAGAGTCCTTTGAAGCTTCAAGTTGAGTCAGTCAGTCAGTCTTGTCTCCAGAAAGGATTTTGCATCAACAACAATCAAACATCAAAACTCAACTGAAAATAATCTGTGCTTTTCATGCTTTTATCTCCTTGTATGCTTACTGATTCGCATTGAGATTTTTGCATATTGTGTCCCTTCGAGCTCTTCGATGATGTCTTTTATAGGATTTAGAGAGTGATGACTGGGGGCATAATCTTTTCTTTGTCTTCTGCTTGTATGTGAAAATCTAACAGCTTTGGAAATTCTGGATTGAAATGGTGTCCGACTGTAAGAGCCTCTATCTCGAATTGGATGGCCATGCGTACCTCGACCATTGATACCCAAAAAAATTCAAGGATGTTTGATCTAACTATTATCTTTTTGAGTAAGTTCTTTCTCCTACTGTGAACGCAATCTTGCCTAAGGATGTGAACGATAAAGGGTCACTACGGGTAATTCACATTGGATTTAGAATGATCTCTTGACTGTTTGATGTGTTTGCAATGCAAGGCGTATTCAGGTCATCATGACGTTTATGTTTTGATGCTTGTACAAATTGCTATATCAAAATGGACATGATATTCAGGTCATCCTGGCATTTGTGCCTTGATGCTTATATTTAATCCAACATTTTGAAAATAAAGTCAATATTCATATATCCATGGTTGTTGTCCAGTGGGTGTTGTATTGATTCTTGCACATACAAATCAATATTCATATGTCTATGGTTTCATGGCTAGTGGGCATTATATTGATTTATCCGGTTACCTAAAAGTTCAATGATGATAACAAATCGACACATGATCAGTGACTAGGTCCTAGGTCTTAGGTTGCATTTCATTTTGCATGTCTCATTGCATTTTGCATGTTTACATGATCTCACAATGATTAAACGAACTTCAATGCTTAAATGATTCTTCAAATCGCATCTTCAAATCTAACAAGAGCTAAATCTCACATGAAGGTTCCTCCAATGAAATAGCAAGTAGAATCCTTTTTCGGGATCAAAATTCAAATCTGAGATCATTCATATTATTAACTGCTTGCATATTCGACCTTCAATCATCACAGAAATCTAGTATTCAACTTAACTGATTATCTTACATCAAACTATCAAAATTTCAACTTGGTCAACCATGGTCAACTCATGGTCAAATCTAGTCAAATTCGGTCTCCAAGACCTCCAAACGATGCAGAATGCATTCTTGAACGTGTATAACCACTTCTCAAATCAATTAACATGCTTCTACACCATTTAACGCTGACTTCTCTTGTCAGATTTCAATTTTAATCCCGAAGGGGGCATGGTATTGCACATCAATTCAAAGTTTGTAAATCAAAATTCTATCGATCAAATCTATCAATATCTTTCATCAGTGATCAAGATAACAATCACGTCTAGTCACTGATTCATCAAAAGTCCTCATCGCTCGGGGCAAATCTATCATCACTTGGGGCATATCAGATTCATCAAGATCCATATCAATCTGATATTTTCTTAATCTTGTAAACTGTATCAATTTTTGCAACCATCGGATCATAGTGTTCTTTCCTTGGTTCTTCGGCAACTGAAGGATTCAGATGTGATACTTGCTAGTTCTGCTAAGACAATCGAGTCTAGAACGGGTCACTCACTTCTTATCAATCCTAAGGTTCAGAATCAGGCATTTTGACACTTTTTCGCAATCATAGGTTCATTTGCTGCTACAGTGAACATTATCTTTGGTCATTCAAGACCTATTATCTCCATATCAAGTCAATATCAATCAACTCCTATCTCAATATCTTTCAATCGGTTTCTATCTTGAGATCGGTTTATCTTTTGAATCAGTTTCATATCTTTATCAAACACAGACTATCTTTGAACCACTGCGCTTCGCACAGTAATTCAAAGAGGGGCAAAATGTAATACCCCAAAAATGGGCTATAAGTTCATTAACCTCCTATATCATCAAATCATATGAAATCGACATCAAAGTCCTAATCTAAGGCACATCTAAACATCATCAAATCTAATTGATTATCTTAAATTTTGCATCGGAGAATATTCCTAGTAATATTCCTAATTATCTTAATTATCTTTAATTTTATAATTATTTGGCAATAAATCACATTTATCCTAAAATTTGATTAATTGAATATTTTCATATTTAATTAATTAGATTTAATATTTGCCACTTAATTATGTAATTAAATTTAATTCTATCTATTATTAATTGTATTATTTAATTTTGACAATAAATCAAAATTCCTATCTTTAATTGATTAAATTCTTATTTAATTAATTAAAGCATGTTGTCATTATTTAATAATATAATTTTTAATAAAAGTTTGAATAAATAGTTAATTAACCCATAAATTAATTATTTATTTTCAAAAATCAGTTGAGTTGAGGATAAATCACTTTATTTATTTATTTAATTCTTAATTATTATGCATATTCAAAAGAAACAGTTAAACTCCAAATCAGAAAATCAATGCAAGTTATTGACTTTTTGGAACTCAACATCCTTTTGGAGTTCAAAAAGCTGATCTAAACTCTAATTTGAGTTAAAAAGCTGTTTTTGCATGTTTTTGCATGATTTTGAGAATTAACTATCTTTTATGATCAGATAACTCAAAAATCAAGATGAGTTAATTTGAGTGATTTATGGCTTTTATTCATGCACCTCCAAAGCCCTGGATTTCTATAAATTAAGGCTTTAGCTCTTCACAAATCATCTCATATTTTGCACAATCACGCTGGAGAATTGGAATTGAAGAATCAAAGCTCTTGTGAATCGACATCTTTGTGAGATCAATCTTATTTTTGCATTCATAGTTTTCATATCATTGTTAGAATCTTCATTGTTAGATCATTTAGCATTCATTTCATATCAAGTTTTTCATATTAGCATAGATTCATATCAAGTTTTCATTCTTATTGCATAGAAAATATCAAAAATATAGATTAATTGCATTCAATTTCATATCCATCTTTTGCATTCAAATCCTTCATTTAGGTGTCGTCTAGGTCACTGATCTTGATTACAATCTGAGAACATTAATCTCGCACCTATTAGAAGGCAATAAATCGCTTGGTTAGATAGCTTTCAATTTTGCATGATTTTGATTATAGCTAACCTCTAATGTTTTACTGAGTGTTGTGTCTACAGATCAGGTATAATTTTCACACACACACTAATCCTTTTCAATATTGTAGCAATGTGAAGATTTATGATTCTTTGGTTCCCTATAATCGTACTGGATCTTCTGCAACTACACCCAGTGACCCTAGTAATATAGCATCAACTTCTAAATTAGATGGGATCAAGATAGACATCAAAGATAGAAGTATGGGAGAATATACTTTAGGTCAAGCTCTTTGTATCACTGAGTTACCTTTATCTCCCAAATCATATGGTAGATCTTTGATCACTAAACAACAATCAGAACCCCCTTCCACACTTGTTTATAACACATTTATAAGTGGGGGCACAATTTCCAAAGAGGCAGCTGAGCGTAATGCAAATTATTGGCTTAAGATACAGAAGATTTAAGAGGATATTAAACATGAATGTATATCACCTGATGTCTATGGAAAAGGGTATACTTTGCTACAAAAGATGGGATATCAAGGTGCTAGACCTCTAGGGTTACAAAGAGAAGGTGTTATAAAACCAATTTTGCAAAATCCCAATTATCAAAGAGACACTACAGGATTAGGATATAAAGGTGAAGAACCACAAGAACCAAAAGGAAAAGCAAAAATACCACCTTTTCATGAGACATCTAAAGCTCCTGCCTTACAATTCAGAAAGCATGGTATGCATGTAGATCTAGAGAAACAAAGGATAGCTCAAAGAATCATTGATAGACTTGAAGATAATGATGATTCTGATTCTAATGATTATGAATGGGATTCCTTATCTGATTATACTGAAGAAATAGGAGTCGATGTTGTCCATCAATATAGTAACGATTACCATGAGGGTGAGAGTTCAACGAGTGACTCACTAGGATTGGTCCCACGTAATACTACTCATGTGGATCGTGAGCGAAGTGAGCATTATCTTGTGACAGATGATTTGGATGAGAGTATGGAAATAGACCTCGTTGATACTATCATAAACCTTGAAAACTTTTCCATCAATACCATCTCTTCTTTTGAAACCGACCCAAATGATCCAATCCCCTTGTCCATCCTGACCTTATCGATTGGGATTCTCTCGATCACCCAGAACTTGATGTCTTCCATAATGATGATGTGATCATTGACTATCTTGGCATCAGGGATCATTTACCACCAGGGGATCACAATTCAGGATTTCTGATAGAACTCAATGACATGGCCTATTTTGGAGAGAGTGCCAATCCTTTCAGTCATAAAAATATAAAAATAATCAACAGATCTAATGGTGAAAACCGCTCAGTGGCAGTATTAGATCCAAAAATAGTAAAAAGAAAAGATGCATTTGATGGTGAAAACCTCTCTGAGGCACCTAATGATGGAAGGATTGACACTCTTCCCAACTATCTATATCGAGAGCAATCTGCCATTCTTATAGAACCAACAGTACCACTTAACATTGGAACAGAGGAGTCTCCACGCGTCCTCAAAGTAGCAGCATCCTTGACAGAATCAGAGAAAGAAGCTTTTGCAAAATTCTTTAGAAAAAGACAAATCAACTTTGCTTGGTCCTATGCTGATATGCTTGGTTTGGACCCCAATCTCATTATGCATCATTTATCTATCAAACCAGGTGTAAAACCAGTTAAGTAGAAGCTCCGCAAAATGCATCCTCACATTGCTCTAATGGTGAAAGCAGAATTGAAGAAGCTCCTAGATGTTGGATTCATTCGGGCTATTGATTATGCTGAGTGGATTTCAAATATTGTTCTAGTTTCAAAACCAGACAAGTCTATCAGGATTTGTATTGATTTTCGAGATCTTAATAAAGCTTGTCCGAAAGATGACTTCCCTTTGCCAAATATTGATATGATTGTTGACCTAACAGCTGGGCATGAGATGTTATCATTAATGGATGGATTTTCTGGCTATAACCAAATCAAGATTATGCCAGAAGACCAGGAAAAACCTACTTTTACTTGTCCATGGGGTACATACTGCTGGAATGTGATGCCATTTGGCCTCAAAAATGCTGGAGAAACTTACCAAAGAGCCATGACCATGATCTTTCATGACATGATGCATACCATCATGGAAGATTATGTTGATGACATTTTAGCAAAATCCAAAGATAGAGCTAGTCATTTGAGAGTGTTGGATAGAATATTCACCCAGATGGAAAAATATTAGATTCGACTTAATCCAAAGAAATGTGCATTTAGGGTCACATCCAACAAACTGTTAGGCTACATTGTCTTAGCTAAAGGCATCGAAGTAGATCCAGAAAAGGTTAAAGCAATATTGGAGATGGCTTCCCCCACTAACATCAATCAGCTAAGATCTTTATAGGGGTGTCTACAATCCATCCGAAGATTTTTTTCTCAACTAGCAGATCGCAGTCATCCCTTTCAACATTTGTTGCATAAAAATATCTTATTCCAATGGCATGATAAGTGTGCAGCTGGTCTCTGTACTAGGGCAACTAGAATTTGTGCAGGAGGGACTGGTACCTATAGTCACACTCCTACAGCTGGCTGTGTTGGCTGTGCTGGAGGCTATCTCTGTCCCTATCTAGCTGGAGGTGGCATCAGTCCTCTCAGCCTCACACCACCTCCTCTCATCTGAGGTCCTGCTCTATCCCCTCTCCCTCCATCTCCACCATCATCTCCTCCTCCATCTCCTCCACCATCACCACCACCTCGTCTCCCTTGTCCATGTCTATCTCTCCCTCAGAGTCTCCCCCATCATCTCTCTACTGGATCTCTCTCTAGAGGCCTCGCTGTTAGATCTGTAATCCGCGAAACTAGAAAATCCCTCAAAAATTGCTCCAAATCAGCAGTCATCCCTAGGTCTACCATCATCGGTCTCATTGACCTTGCCTGCAATGGGGCATCCAAAAACTCCTATCGAGCAACATCGAATGATGCCATGGGCCCCCAGTCTCATCTCTCCTGATGCATGCGAGCATGCTCTGTCACTCCCTGCGGCATGCCCTGTATCTTGCCAAATTGTCGCAGGACCTGACTAACCAACTGTCGCTCAATGATAAATGGTGTCCATCCTATCAACCACCGTGACTCAAAACAAAAACCAAGTTGCCGCTCATCATTCCATGGCTCACACCCTAGGTAGGGTCTCCATGTCACTGTGTCTAGTGTGTCAAAGGTATACCGCCAAAACTCTAAATGGCCCAATTTTTCCTTAGACAAAACTAAGGAGTATAAATGAATATAGGGCTGCCCTGCACCCCAAAATCTAATAGCCACTGGTTGAGTAACTGCAATATTCTCCCATGCCCAAACATGGAGCAGTGTCACACCTGTTGATAATGATGCACCCCTATGGTACACCACCTGATGCATGTCATGATAAAGATGTGCTAACAAACACACCCCCCACGCATATCCTGTCCCCTCCATCATCTGTTGTAATGTGCGGCCCCATCCAACTGCAAATCCATGTGATCTATGATCAAGGCATACAAATCCCCTAATCGCTCCTACTAGCACTACTGGTAAAGGATCATACAAGTCAACCATATCCTCCCAGCTGATCTCTCCATCCTCTATATCATCATCATCGAAGATGGCTCTGCACTCTGTAACTCTGTTGTGCCGATCATACTGTACCAGCTCGCCTGTGATGGGAAGATGGAAGATGCGATATACATCCTCTAATGTAACTATCATCTCCCCTATCGGAAGATGGAAAGTACTCATCTCTGAGTGCCATTTCTCTACTAATGCTGTCATCATACTTAGATTCACCCAAATCTTAGGCGTGTAAATCACATAATATAATCCAGATCCTCCAATCAACAATTTATTTGTCTCCGACAATGCCGGTCTCAGATTTTGAGTCACAAGGTATCTCTCCCATGACATCAGACTATCTGTGATATCCTCCTATTCAAGTCAATAAACAATCAACCTATTAGATTTCGATAAACTGATCTATCAATCTATCTATCCTATCATATCAAATATCAACATGTTCTTATCACATGTTTCAACAGATGATTCTATCAATTATCTACGTTCAAGACTGGTTAACTAGCGAACATGCTACAATGTTGCCTATCTTGATCAAATCAATCAAAATCAAACACTGACAGATCCAATCAGCTTATCGACATCAAGTTTGACCTAATTGACTATCTATTTTCACCACATTCTACCACCTAAAATAGATGCGCAACATTATTTAACATTTGCATAGTTTTGTTGGATATTTGCGCAACAATTCATCACGAATGCGCAGGTTTTAACATATGCACACTTTTATTGCATACTTGCGCAACACTTACATTTCTATAGTATGAATGCGCAACTATTATTAACGAATGCGCAGAAACTTAAAATTTCTGTGCAAACATTGAAAGTTTCTATGCATTGGTGCACCGAAACTGTGCATTCGTACTCCACCTAGAAAACTAAAAATTTTCTAAATCTAATCTACCATTTCATCTACCCTAAGCATGCTACAAATCTAATCTAACATGCATCAAATCGTAAAATCACAAAGCAGGATCGAGTCACCTACCAGTTCACCCGAATCGGTTGGTCGCTAGAAGTGTCTGACTCTCTCGAAGCGATGATCTGACAAGGGGAACGACATCGTGGTGGCTCTGCTCTTCTCTCTCTTGCGCTCTGATCTCCCAATGACAAGTGTGCACAATGAACCTATTGTGGACCCCTAAACCTTATTTATAGCTTGTGGACCTGATGAGCTTGGTGTGTGGACCCTATCTGCCATTTTTCTTCCATTTCACCCCGTTTTCCTCCTCTTTTCTACCATTCTTTCATGAGATTGATTGCACAACAAAACAAAATTACAAAATTAAAAAAAAATAATAATAATAAAAATCCAATAGACATTCAAATAATCTTTTTTGTCAATCAATCTCTCGAGGGGGCACACATAGGTCATTTGAGACATTGTCTGGGGTAGGGGCAAAAATGCTTGAAATTTTCTTTGAAACAATGTGATACACACATTATTTCAAAGAGGGGCAAAATGTATACACCTAAAAATGGCTTCATTAATTAATTAAATATTTATTATTTAATTACTATTGACTTGATAAATTAATTAAATATTTATTATTTAATTAATAATTATTTCTCTATTTATTAAATAAATTATTCAATTTATTTAATAAATTCACTATAGTCTAATTCTATATCCTAAGTCTTCTAAATAATCTATTAAAGTGATTTAATTAAATACACAATCACCTAAATATGACTAAGTCTTCTAATTCACTTCACCCACCTAGTCACCTAACACATCACCTTGGCTAAAATAAATAATTATTATTAATTATTTCTTCATATTTATCCTCACCCACACATGTCCTATTCTTAAGGGCTATGTGGCCTCATAGAACTTGGTCTCATGACCACATGTCCTCTCAACAACCAAGTCAAGAGACATTCCCTATTCCTAAGGGGCTTCTCAAGCCACCTCTAAGGGTCAAAGGTGACTCATGGGACACTTGTGCAAAGAGTCCTCATGAGGAAAATGTCTCTCCCCCTTTCTCTCTTTGGTCTTTGTGAGACACTTGACATGTGTCTTTCCCTTTCACCTTCTTCTCCTCCATGTCAATGTGAGAGGAACATCATCCCTATTCTTCCTCTCACATTCCAACTACATCCCCCTTTCTCTCAACTCCTTCAACCAAGTCAATCCTAGCCCTAGGATCTTCCACCTTTCATTCTCAACCGTAGGATTGTGCCACCTGAGCCTAGATCCTCCAAAACTCTATAAAAGGAGCCTCATTTCTCATTTGAGAGCTAATAGGTATTTTTTTATAACAAGCATCCAAGCATTCAAGAATCCAAGCATTCAAGCAATCAAGCATTTCATAGCAATCACCATTTCATTTGCATTTCATCCAGTAGTTTGCATAAGCTATTGTGCACTCAATTTCATTCAATCTCCACACTTTGGTAGCATCTTGGGAGAAGGCTTCATTTTGGAAATCTGAGAGCTCAACATCTTCAAGAAATCAAAGCTAGGAGGACAATGGAGACAAGCTGCATGGTAGGTGAAGGTAATTAAATTAGTTTCATCATTTCATAGTTACTTTTCATTCTTCATTGTGTTTGCATTAGATAGATTCATTGGCTTTAATAGTTAATTTATCATTTCTCGTTGTTAGACATCTAATTTGCATACAGTAATTTTGATGCTCTTGTGGGATGGCTATGGTCTAGGGCCATGTTCTTTTATTCTAAGGCTAATGGGGCTTCTGCAGGGATTTCTACTCTCTGGAACCCGTCTAAAGCCAAAGGGGATGCTCATTGCTTTTCCCACCATCATCTGGTAGTTTCCTTCACTTCCCCGATAGCTTCCTAGCACTATTTCAATATTTATGCACCTAACTCTTTCCAGGGTAGAAAGGAGGTCTGGGAGGAGCTTTTGTCTTCCTTTCTCCCCCTACAGAACTCTAACATTTTGGTGGCAGGGAACTTCAACTCCCCTCTTTACCCCTCTGAAAAGAGAGGAGGCATAATGGACTTCACTGAAACCATGGGGGACCTAGCCCATTTTGTCAGCTTGAATGGCCTCCACAATGTGGATCTCAAAGGTAACCCCTTTACCTAGACCAAGAAAAGGAAAGGCAACCACCTTATTCAAGTGCAACTGGATTGGGTCCTAATCTCTTCTGCTTGGGATTTGGGTCCTTCATGCTCTCTTTCTACCCTCCCCAAAACCACCTTTGATCACAACCCTCTTTTTCTTAAATGGATGGATGGGAAGCACCCCTACCCTGCCCCCTTTAGATATGAGATCATGTGGACTTCACACCCCAACTTTCAGGATAGGATCCAGCAATGGTGGTCTACCCCAATCAAGGGCTCAAGTATGTTTAGAGTGGCCTCTAAACTGGAGATCATTAGGGGAGTTGTTAAAGGATGGAGCAAAACTACCTTTGGAGATGTCTTTCATAAGAAAAAAGCCCTAGCTGAGAAATTAGATACCCTTCAAGGATAGATGGTTGTTGGAAACTTATCAGCTGACTTAATCAACGAGGAGGAAGAGACCAGAAAAATTTGGAAAACTACTCTTGCTAATGATGAGGTCTTCTAGAAGCAAAGGTCTAGATTTTTGTGGCTCAAAGAGGGTGATCGGAATACTTCTTTCTTCCATCAATCTTCTTGCAAGCACAAGAGACGTAATTCCATCAGCACTCTTTCTGATAATAGGGGGAATGAGATCTATGATCCTTCATTACTGGGGAACCTAGCTACGGATTATTTCATTAACTTCTATTCAAATGCCATCACTGGGAATTCTAAAATCCTCCAAAATCAACTAATCTCTACTCTGTTGAAGGTGATTGCGGACTCCGACAACAATACCCTCCTATCCAAAGTCACTGAGGATGAAGTTCACAAGGCTTTGTTCTCTATGGGTTCCTTCAAAGCCCCCGGACCTAATGGCTTCCCTCTAGCTTTTTTTCAAGCATTCTGGGATATTGTTGGTTATGATGTGACTCATGCTGCTAGGGACTTCTTCAAGACTAAGAAAATTCACAAACAGCTTAATGACATCTTTATTGTCCATGTGCCCAAGTGTGTTGAGCCTAGAACCATGGAGGAGTTTAGACCCATCAGCCTCTGCAATACCATATACAAGATCTTCTCTAAGATTATGGTTAATATAATCAAACCTCTGCTTGAAAAAGTCATTAATCCCAATCAAAAAGGTTTTGTCCCTAGTAGACAAATCTTGGATGCTGTCATCACCACTCAGGAAATCCTTCACTCTATCCACCATAGTAAGGCTGCTGGTATGGATTTCAATCCTAACATCTCCAAAGCTTACGATAAAGTCAATTGGACCTTCCTCTATAAGGTCCTAGCCTCCTTTGGCTTTTCGCAAGACTTCATAACCTTGATCAAAGCCTGCATTGAAACTGTCAGATTCTCTATGCTGCTCAACGGCAAATCAGGTACTAAATTTTCTCCTGCCAAAGTTCTCTGCCAGGGAGACCCCCTATCACCCTACCTCTTTATCCTTCTAGCCGAAGTCTTGGGTCATAACATGATGCATCTAGCATAGTCGAGAGAAATAGAGGGCATCAAACCTGCTTCTAGCCTTCCCGCTGAAGTCCTGCAGTAGTTCATGGATGACACTTTCTTCTTCGACACCTCCTTGGTTGTGGAGGCCAGGGTGTGGAAACTTATGCTTGACAGTTATGCTACCGCATCGGGTCAACACATCAACTACCACAAAAGCCGAATACTCTTCTTCAACACTGAACCAGTTGTTCAAAGTAAGATTTTAAGAATTCTTGGCTGCCAGGCTGACTCACTACCTATAACCTACCTTCGTCTCCCTCTTACTGTCAAAGATGTGAAGAACGAATTTTGGAACTCCATTCTAGAACAAACTCAAAGGAAGTTGGCTAGTTGGAAAGGTAAATTACTTAGCAATGTTGGGAAGCTCCAACTCCTTGTTGCTTCTCTTCAAGGTATTCTTATTTACTTCCTTTCCATTTTTAAAATTTCTGTCTTCATGGCTGACAAGTTGGAAAAGATACAGAGAACTTTTCTTTGGTCAGGTTCTGAGGAAAATAGAAGGCTCCCTTTGGTCAGCTAGGAAAAAGTTTGCCTTCCTAAACACCTGGGAAGCCTTAGGCTGAGGAGAATTAATAATCTCTGTAGACACCTAAATTTGATTACATCATTTAGTAATTTTATTTAGTCTTCTCCTAGGACATCTTATTAATTAAATATTATTATTTGATTAATTTATGTGATCCCCTAGTTAATTAATTTAATTAATTAACTATAGTCCAATTAATTATCTAAATGACAAACCTATAGTCTGATAATTAATTAAATCCCTATTCTTCTATTAATTTAAATGGATACATGTATCTAATTAAATTAATTCATAAACCCCTTTTTTCCTCCCACTTGAAATTAAATTAAATATTTAATTTTAAAAATCATGTCAATCCTCCTTAATTAGCTAATAACCCATTTTTAGCTAATCTAACCCTCCACTCATTCTCTCTCCTCCCATCACATCTTCCTAATCCTCCACTTACCCTCTAATCCAAAGCTAATCACCCCTTAAACATTTGCACAACCATAATCCAAAGATTAAGAAATGCTAAACCATCTCAAGTCAACCCTCATGTCACATCACCACATCCTCCAATGCCAAATCATAAAGCCTCTTACACATCTCTTACACATCCCTTACACACTTGTCCCCTCTCACACCTTCCAAAGTGGTCACATGCCTCAAGGATTTGGTCTCTCCTCTCATCTTCCCCCATTGTGACACTTGTCACAATGCTATGCATTTGAGAAAGCACAATCCATGTGCTCTCTCTTGGATGCATCTCAACCCTTCCTCAAGTTTTCATCTTGACTGTCCATTCACCTCCCATTTGCCTTTATATCAAGCCTCTTCCTCCTTCATTTTCATCCACCATTTGAGAAAAGTTATTATGCCCATTTGAGAGTGAAAATCATCCAAAGCATCCTTATTATGCCAAAATCTCCATTGAAGCTTTGAGAAATAGCATTGAGCACACATTCCATCCTTGGACAAATCTTCTACAACTTGGAGGCTTCTTGAAGGTTTTTGCATTTCCTTTGGTTCTTTTTCTTTCATTTGTAGGTCTAATCTTAAAGGTTTTACTTGCTTTATTTTATTGAATGTTTAGTTTACTTTGCATTCCTTAACACTACATTTTAGGTATTACAATCTCAACCAGGCCTTGCTATCTAAAATGTCTTGGAACCTGGTCTCCAATTCTGTTGACTGGTGCAAAATTATGGAGGCTAAATACCTTGATTGGGGTCTCTTCTATAAGCTCTTCATGGTACAGGGACACTAGAGAGGGTCCACAATTTGGAACAATATCCTTAAGAACAAAAGTATTCTAGAAAAATGAACTATTTGGCAATTGGGCAATGGCAGAGATATTAGGTTTTAGGATGACCCATGGTTACCTGATGGTATTCTTTCCTCCTCTTGTTTTTCACAATTAAGAAACATTCTTATCCATGGGGTGGGTAGCCTGGTCTCCAATTTCATTAGCAATGGCAGATGGATTGATATTATCCCTTTCCTAAGAGATAGATCAGGTCTCCTCAATCTAGCTACTAACCTCAATACCTTGATCCACTTTGTCTATATCCCCCTATTTGAAAGGCCTGATAGACTCCTATGGCGTCATACCCAACATGGTGGCTTCACGATCAAATCAGCTTATAATCAGCTCATCGTGAATGTTGCTGACACTACCTACTAGAAGAAGGTTTGGCAACCACAACTTATCCCTAAGGTCAATTTCTTCTGGTGGATGGTTCTACATGGTAAAATTCTCACCCTAGACAACCTCACCAGGAGGAGCTTCAGTCTTGCTAACAGGTGTTGCCTATGTAAAAAAGAGGAGGAAAGCATAAATCACTTATTTATCCATTGTGATTTTGTGGCTGAGGTCTAGTAGTAGATTCTGACCTATCTCGATGTTCAGTGGGTCCCTAATAGGGATATTCATGGTTGGTTCCATAATTGTCTCTCTCCTTCCCACCACCCTTTGATAAAGCTTCTTTGGAAGCAAGCCCTGCCCATGTTTTGTTGGTCCCTATGGAAGGAACACAGTAACAAAATTTTCAGAGATATTGAATTGGATAACATGACTGTGTTCCAACTTGGTCTCAAATTACTCCAAGAAAGCTTACTTGTTTCTCACTGGAAGCCCCCTAGTTTTCCACCATCTAGTCAGGACCACAAAGTTGCCATGAACTGGGGCATCGATAAGGGATTTGCCAAATTTGATAACACCAAAATTGCTATCCGAAATGCCACTATCTGGACTCCCCCCCATGCTAATTGGCACAAATTGAATTTTGCTGGCTCGGTCCGCAATCAACTCCTAGCTGGTGGTGGTGTCATCTGTGACTACAAGGGCTTCTCAGTGGCAGCTTATTTTGGACCCCTACATAACCATACTGTTAACCAGGTGGAGGGTATGGCTCTCCTCTGGGGTTTGAGTTTTGCCATGTCCATGGGTTGCACCAAGATTGCTATCGAAGGAGACTCCAAAACCATAATTAATGCTTCCAAGGGTATCTGTAATGCTGGATGGAAAGTGGATAGCATTGTTAGTGATATTTGTGACATTATAAACCGTATGCATAGGGTGACTATCACACACATTTATAGAGAAGGAAATGCAATTGTTGATGCCATGGCTGCTGACGGTCTGTGTCTTGACGGGCTTCGGTGTTGGAGAGCTATTAGTTAGCTTCCTCAGAATACTCAGGACCTTCTTAGGCGGGAAATGAGAGGAGCTGAATTTGAAACTCATGAAGCTTAAAAAGGGTACCTTCTGTGGGATGCTTTGGGGTGGGGTCGAGTGCCAGCTCATTTTTGCAACCCCCACCACAACCTCCTCTGCTAGCCACATGGCTCATTGGGATCACAACTCAATTTTAAAAAGAAGTATGATGTGGCCTATGGACATGAGACTTCCCATTAAGGGACATCATTAATTAAAATGGGTTTTGTGCAATAATAAATCTACGAAGGTTTTCAAAAGATATGGTGCAGATTTTTCTGATAACATTTATGGGTTATCGTGTACCTCCCACATTTTAACCTTGTTGGCATCCATGGCTAGGCTTTGCGAACCCCAAGACAATCAAGGCCTTAATTATTCATTATAGCTTGACACAACTACTAATCTCCTGGTTTCTTTTCTTCTCAACGTTCACAACTTTTGTGCTATGATTTTTCAGAGAGCCAAGTCTAGTATGAAAGATCCTACCCCTAGTCTTCTGGTTTCTAGGTTTTTCAGTTGGTGGCTCGAGGGGAAGAATATGGGTGGTGACAAGAAAAGAATAGAGCCTGATAGGATTGAGGAGGAATTCTCCTTGGATCCCATGGTTATGTATTTTTGTAAGGAGGCTAGCGGCGTTTTGTCTTTTATTGAATGCCTCCAGGGCCACGATGAAATGATCACCAAATAGGTTGCCAAAACCTGGAATGAAAGATAGGTCGCCATTAATGGCATCACCTTCCAGATCAATGCAAAAGTTATTGGCCAAGCTACGGGAATGCCGATGATGGGAAGGAAATGGAAAAAAACTGCTAAGACTCAGGCAAAGTCGGAGTTCATGCAATTTTTCAAAGATGAGCCAACCCCCTCTCCACTTAATGGTGTCTACAGCGTCTCCAAGCTCCCAGAGTTCTGGCCTAAGATGTGAAAAATGGTGATTAAATACTTCACCTTGGAGGGTTGGTTCGGTATGTTTTTTAACTATCACCTCCCCTTTCTTAACCATTTCCGACACAAGTTGTTAATCTCCTTCCATTTTTACCTTCTACATTCTTTAGAAGCTAATGTTAAGTCTGTGAATGAGGCCATTTCATTGGGTAAAACCCATGTCTATCTCCACCAGGGCCTTATCCTCCGCATGTACAATTTCCATCGTACCCTCTACCCCCTGCTTCCTTTGCAGGTCTCCCACTCCACTCATCAACCCTTGTCGCCTTCAATGTCTCTCAACCAGGGTTTTCCCACCCCTGCTAATAGCCCCAAGTCTTTTGAAACCCATCCCACCCCTAGCTCCTAGAAGCACACCCAAGACCCTAATGACAGCTCTCCACCCCCTTCCAAGAAGCCCAAAAAGATCATTATTAATCTAGATTGCCCCCAAACCTCTGAGCCCCAACCAACTTCTACCCATTGTTCCACCCGCATTGCTAAAGAGTAGTGGAAAAGAGCCATCAAAGAACTCATGAGTCGGGAGGAGGTTTTTGCTCAGGAGGATGTTTTCATCGGCTCTCCTAGCAAAGAGGGATCTGGCAATGAGACTGAATAGGCGGAAATCCAAACCACTGTGGCTGAGGATGTGATGAAGGAGAAAGACCCCAGCAACCAAATCAATGTGGCTGAGGATGTGGTGAAGGAAAAAGACTCTAGCATGGACAAAGTGCATACTGGAAGCGGCCTAGTAGGCAAAATTATGCACCAGTTTGCCTCTCTAGAGAGTTCGGTGTCTAAGCTATCTTGGGACCTGGATGCTACCAACAAGCAGCTAACGAATGTCAACAAATTTGCACTTAAGGTTATGCATGCATCTGCCACAACCCTCTGCCTCCTCAACCAGAAAGCCTCGAAGGACAAGGATGTTGTTAAGGACAACCAGGAACTCTTCAATTTCTTGCATGAGGAGTGGTCGGACCTTCTGCTGTCGAAGTGCTTATGGGATGGAAAATAGCTCGGTGGCTATCTGTGAATGGGAGGGTGGAGAATGTTGTTGTCTCCTCACCTCCCTTTTGGTTAGTTTTTTATTTTTTAAATATGCAAAAAACTATGATTTCAGTTTTTAGCCCTGCGCGACACCTGGTTTGGTTTATTTTAAACATTCTCAATACTCTTTCGTGGATGTGTGATACTCTGCGATGTTTCTTTTTTGTTTTTGATCTTGGTAGATGTTCTTTCATATTACTGCTCTCTATGTTGATGTTGAATTAATGTTCTGTTAATTCTCATAGTTTGCATTTTGTTCCATGAGTCAGCACCCTTTTGCTGCTGCTTAATTCAAAAACATATGAAGCCTTTTCAATTTCTTTCAAATCTATCATCCTTTTTATTTTATTTAAATTTGAAGCTATAATAACTGTTATTTTAGATTTGGAGTTTATTGGTTGCATTGGAGATCTTCTTATGTATGTTTCTATGCATGAAAACTCAATTATTAAATAGAGAAAATGAATAGAAGATTGAAACACATTGTTTCCAGCAATAAATTTATCAAACCAACAAAGGCCCACCATGTGACATCTCACATAATGCTCCTTGACCTATCCAACATGACTATGACCCAACCATCTAGATTATTGGGAATAATAAATATCACTCTTTCAAGAGAGGTACTTTGATCTGTGTTGTAACACCCTTCTAACCCTAACATGTTTTAATATGCCTTTGGAAGTTAGGGAATTTTTGTAGAGACTTTTATGCTTGGATAAGAATATGATCCTTCTTGAGGTGTTCTTGTAATCCATTCTATTCTAACTATAATAAATTCACATTCTAATTTTGGCAATCTTAAATGTTTTATGGTACATTCATGTGTATTCCTCCCTTCTTATGCGTCTATGATATTTTAGGGCCTTGTTGTTATGAGGTCACCTGATAGATCTAAATGTTTACTATGTGAAGCACTCCTTAGAAATTATTATGATTACCTTAGACAAATTAGTTATAATGACTAAAGTTTGATTATGATACTTGGACACTTATGCCCTAATTGATAAACAAATGCTATGGTTTCAAGATCTCCTTAATGGTTAGGTTCCTTAAATGATTATATTTTAAATTATCACGATTATCATTCTATGACTGCATGCATGATCATGATTATCTCTTATGTATGTTATGTGACTATGAGACTAACCTTATTTATGTGATTGGACTCTGATCTTGTTCTTGTAATACCCTTCCTGATGGTCATATTGGTTACATTTGAGATTGGATAGGATTGTGCCATTCTATCATTTATGGAATTTATATTTCTTCCTTACCTCACTAGATTTAGATGATAAGATGTTTTAGACTGATAGATTATGATTCTCCTTTGAATAATATGTTCATGACCATTATCTATTATGCTTATGTATATATGATTCAGATTATCCATTTTGGTTAATTATGAGATTTATCTTGTCGAGTAATGATTCATAAATATTTCTTAGATCCTTGATAATGCTTACTTATCAATTATGCATTATCATTGATGATGATCTCCTTCTTTTACTACATTTACATGGTTATAGTTATCTATGTAATAATAATACTAACGAATCATATTTTAGTATGAATCTTGTTTGGTGTGTGTGTAGGAGAGGGGAGGCAGTCATAGTCACTTCTATAGGAGATCTACATGATGTCGCACTTCCCCTTCTTGTCTTCTACTGTCTACCTATGTGTATATATATATATATATATATATGCTTTACTCATCTCGGTGATGCAGGTTTGCAGGTACTTGGAATCGAATTCACTTGGCTCCATAGGCTTGAGCGTGCCCTCAAATATTCGATGGTTATTTTTACGGAGGTAGTAGCAAGGTCCCTACATGAGTCTCCCTTTTCCATTATCAAATTCAGGAATATTGTAATTCATGCTTTGTCATTCATCTATCGGGGTGAATAACCCAGAATCACCTCACCTATTTGGGCATGGTTGTGGTTTGTGACTCCTTTTAAATTGGTTGTATGATTTTTTTTATTTATTTCATTTATTTCTCCTTCTTGGGAACATTCTTAGTTGAGCTTTTCTATGTTTTATTTTAGGGTATATATATATATGGGTGCACACACACACACACACACACACAGATATATATATATATATATATATATATATATATATATATATATATATATATATATATATATATATATATATATATATATATATATATATATATATATATATATATATATATATGTTATTTGTGATTATAATTTCATAATATTATTTATAGTGTATATATTTTGCATTAGGTAAACTATTGTATTATTAATAATTAAATATTAAATAATGTGAGGTATAGTATTCTCAATTGCTAATTATTAATTATGTGGATAGGTGATATATAAGTATATATTATGTATATATTCTATGTCACATACCATGGTAATAATAAATATGTGTATGAATGAATATAAAAGTATTTACTAAGTTATATTTGAGTAAGAAATGATTGTGAGTTTATAATAATATTATACTATTCATAAATGTCCTTTAGTTAAGAGTTAGTTGGAGGTTGGTTACCTTTGAGAAATCTATTTATATGGAACCTATTTTCCTTTTGAGGGAGATAGAGGGGGCTGAACTATTGAGGAGAGCTTGGTTGTTCTTTTAATGGATATTTTTGGAGAACTTATGATTTGAGAGAGAGGGTTTGTGAGCATAATTCTTTAAGGATTTTTAAGATTCTTTATTTTGGGGAGAGAGTAATGAATGAGTGTTTCAAGGGTTGAGAGATAGATTTGTTTCTATTTAATTGGTTCTTCTTTTTCCATGGAGATTTCTAAAAATGGAGGGGGTTTGAATGATGCATCTCAAGTTGGATTTGTTTTCCTCTCTTGTCTCCTTCCTCCTTTGGTTGAATCTTCGTAGGACTTGAGGTATGGATTGAATTTATTGATTGTATTGTTTATCTGATAAAATAGGGATACATTTATATGTTATCATGATTTATTATAGCTTTACTTTCCATTCCTATATTTATTAAAAGTTTTGAATTTCTTTTTGTGAAAATTGCCATGTGTTTTCCTAGGGTTTTTAGCAACCCATTTTTGGAGATCTATTATTTTAATAATATAAATTGAGTATATATTTCTTCTTGGTTGGTTTTATTGAAGGTAAACTCAGAGATCTCAAATGGGTATCTCTCATATTTATTTTTTAAGGTCCAATTAATTCCCTATTATGTACATTTTATCAGACAAAATTTGTCCATTCTCGGTTCTGATTTTACAGTCAATTTAATCTAAATGGTGGGTAAGTGCACAAAGATGGGGGACCAAAAAGGGGGTATAAGATGCCACTTTTTTTTTTGAAATTAGAAAACTTTGAACTTCCATGAGAAATTGAAGATAGTTAGACTCAAAATTTTAAGATGCGACAAGAACAAGAGTTGTAATACTCTGAATCTAGTTTCTAAACTACTTATGTTTTTTTAAAAATGGTGCAGATTAAGGCCCTCAAAAAGGGGGCGCACAAAAAGTGGTCCTATTTTTTGTGAAAAAACATAACATAGTGTCTAGTGTGCTTCCCCTAAAATGTTAACTTTTTAAAAAAAAAATTTAATTGCTCCAGGGAGAAGTTAGCTAACACCACATAGTTTATCCCAGATTTTTCTGCTAATTTTTTGATGAATGTATAATTTTTATGAATTTCCAAAGTGCACACATCTTGAAAACATGAAATTTATGTGTGCTCCCCTAGAAATCATTGAAAACTAATCAAAAATTAAATTTTCTTTTTTTTAAAGTGTGTAGAATGGAATCTAGTTTCTAAAAAAGTAACTTGTTACAAAATTTGACGAACGAGGCAAAATCTATGCCCGAAATACTACGCGTTGGTTTTTTAGAAAAATCAGACATACATACAAAAAAATTAGAGATCAAAAGCTTAACACAATCAGAATTCAAAATAAATTATATGGTTAGATAGCTAACAGAGAGATCTACAATATCATGTTGTCTGATTTTGACGTTATTGAACCACAAGTAAACCTGATAAGGAGCACATAAGAAAAGATGTGGATTTTTTGTATGTCTGCTGAAAAACACGTCTCAAGATTATTTGAATCCTCCAAGCCTTTGGGTTGGATCTCCAAAGAAAATCCAAGCCTTAGGCTTGGTGCATTACAACACATGCTCGTTCTAAAGCGCGTTAGTGCTATAGCACGCTAGCACTATTCAAATTTATGACTTCCATAGGGCATGCGCCCTATTTAAGTCATAGATTTAAATAGTGATGAGAAATATTGATGAGAAATTTATGACTTCCATAGGGTGTGCGCCCTATCTCTCCCCCTTATCTCCACTCTCTCTTTCATCTCTCTCTCTCTCTCACACACACACACACACACACACACACCACCCTCTCTCTCCCCCTTATCTCCACTCTCTCTCTCTCACATCACCCTCTCTCTCCCCTTATCCCATATCTCCTCTCTCTCTCTCTCTCTCTCTCTCTCTCCTCTTTTTTATTTCTTGCAAAGGGTGCATGCGCTAGCGCTATGCAAGACTTTGCATGTTATGCTTTTCTAATTTTTTCACCACTTTTTTGTTTCTTGCAAAGGGTGCATGCACTAGTGCTATGCAAGACTTTGCATGTTATGCTTTTCTAATTTTTTTACCATTTTTTGTTTCATGCAAAGGGCGCACATGCTATAGCATGCTAGCACTATGCAAGTCTTTACATGTTACGCTTTTCTAATTTTTTCATAGGGTGCATGCATTTTAGATTTTTGTATAGCGTGTGCACCCTATAGGGCGCACACACTATGTTTTGAATTTCCCAAGCCTAAGGATTGGGCAACCCAAGCCATAGCGCATGCACCCTATAGGGCGCACACGCTTTAATGCATATGCACTATGGACATTTGTGGTCCAAAATGGAAAGTGGCACCTTTTTGGTCCCCCATCTTTGTGCATATACCCCGGTATAGATTGGAAAAGTGATTTAAAGACCTGAATTTGATATCAAAAATGTTCCTATGTCTTATATTTCATTTCCCATTGGTTTGGTGTTTTTTTATTATGTTTTGTGAAAGTTACAACCATTTTAGTGACGGCAGGTCTGAACCCTAACTACGATTTTTCAGTTTTAGAACAGAAGCCATAACTTTCTTTTCCACTGTTAGATCTTCATAAAATTTGGATATAATGTCTATAATGATGTTTTCTAGATTCTCACCGAAGCGATTGTCTTAATTTACAATTTTGTGGAACTTATGAATTACTGTTTATTGATGACTATTTTTGGTATTTAACTATTCTTTGAAATAAATGAATTTTAGAAGTTATCAAGTGCTAGAGGTTGGTAGGTCACTAGAGGCTTTTAGGGTCTTATTTTTCTTATTATTTTGGACCTTTATTATACTTAATATGGTTAAGATATCATGTTGGTTCATTTTGATGCCTTCTTATGTTCTTTGAATTTAATTTGGATGATAGATTAGAGTTTAGGGTTGTCCAGTGGATTAGGACAACTAGTGATCACCAAAACCTAATCAAATGGTAATATGATGTTTTAAAGGAATGATTTATGATTTGATGTACTTTTTTTTGGTGCATTTCTGATGTTTCATTTATGGGTAAGAATCTAGGTACATTGGGTGAGTGGCTCATAGTGGGTGCTGGGGCACAAAGTGGCCACCAGGAGGATCCCATTAGTGATTTTCTTAATCAAATGAAAACATTAATAAAATTAATTGGAAAGGGGGGATAAAAATAATAAAAAAGATAATTATGGTTGGTCCGCATATGCCTGTTGGAGTACCGGGGTCCATGTGACTGCTAGGAATGATCCCAATGAGGGGGTACCAGAGTCCATGAATATGACCTCTAGGAATGATCCTAGTGAGGGGGTACCGGGGTCTATGACCGCTAGGAATGATCCCAACAAGAAAGGTTATGCAATGAAACTCACCTCTCTTGTACTCTAGAGATCCTTACTTCTTGATTTGTGATGCCTCTAGTAGTCTTGTTTGGTTTGTTGTCTTTGTGATTTGTGTTTGTTTTCTGGGAAGGGTTTAAGCCACCATAGGTATTCCTTAGTTTTTGCCTCTTGCATGGGCCTTGGTCTCTATCTCCTAGCTTAGGGGAGTGATCCTATTGGCTCGACATGGTTGGGTGGTTATTCTTTATTATATCAAGGTATTGTTTGTGGTCTCTTGGATGATCCTTGCACATGTTCCTTTCTAGATCTGCAATTGAAGATTTCATATTGTATATTGTATCATGTTGAGATGTAATAATCTATTTGTATTCATGTATCGTAAAGAGTTATATGACGTGGCATAATGATTTAATTCTACTTTGAGAAATGTATTAGAGAATGGGTAGTTCTAAGTGAAAGAAAGGGGGAAATATATACTATGTGTTGAACATGTTGTCATCATTAAAAGGAAGTTGTTTATAATACTTTCTCATATCCTTCATATTCTTCTATGATGTTCATCTATTATGGAAATGATCTTAGATATAGTTAAGTGTTGATGTACAGGTAGTAAAGTGTTTATTATCTCTTAATGAAAGTAATTATAGTGAAATGATAGATTAATAATTAGAATTATAAAAATGAATAGTTATGAATCAATAAAACAAGTTAGTAACTTTATTTTAATGTTCAATAGTTGGTTTATATTTACTTAGTGCATAAAGTGAGTATGGTTTAATGAAGTATGTAAGATAATGCTTACCTTAAATAATATAAACATTTTCCCTAGATTATTAGAGAAATGTGATATAGATGATAATAGATGTTTATGAAATCAATATGGAATTAATGATATGAGGAATAATGTTGTTAGATGATTAACTTATGTTTAATGAAAAAAATGAGTTAGGAACATTTACCTTGGTGCATTAAAATTTAACCAAGACCAATAAAGCTTGTAATTCAACGAACGACTCGTGAATGTAAATAGGTTGCTTTAGTAGTGACGTTAGGGAGCCTGTGAAGAATTATGATGAATATATCTTGCATTCAAGTTTATAAACAAGTGCATAATTATATTTTATAAATGATGAGTATTGTTCTAGCTAATAAAAAGAATTACTTGCATCCTTAGACCTATTTTATGTCCTTTCTTCCTAGGTTCCCTATCGGGGGCATTACATGTGTGGCCCTGCCAATGTATTATATATACTTCACAATCAACCCATCCATTTCATACATCAAATAGTTCATACAATAGCTAAGGGAGAATCCCCTTCCATCTCACAGTATCAAAATTGTAAGAATTAATAAAATAAGTTGTATCCTATGATCAAAATTCTTAATAAAATATTTGGTAAGGGTGCGACATTTCACACACTCATTTCTTTGCTAATGCGATATTATTTTATCCTATTACTAGATGGTATGGTAGTCTACATCCACCTATCCACCCCATACAAGAAATTAAAGAATATGGTACACATACTATAGTTTGATTGTTATCTTACTTGTTGGAAAATGAAAAGTGTTTTCTTAAATCTCATCCCTTAAAAGGTGGCCAACATATGAATGCCATACATCCATCCAAATCCCTTAAAAGGTGGTTAACATGGGTTAACAAGGTTTGAGAGGTCTACCATAAATACACTTATTAATAAAAAACATATGAATGCCATAAGGTCATACATTAGAAACTACCTCATATATCCAAATTTTTCTCTATATACCATTTGATCCTTGGTCATCGAGAGATTCATAAAACATGTACCCTATAATTAACATTATGAGACCACTATCAGCATGTTCTACATCCACATAAAAGAACCAAATAAGTTGGTATCTTATCATGGAAAGAAAAATGATATTAAACCATTGAAATTAAAGGCAACACTAAATGCATATTAAATAATCATTTTTGTGCATAATACGTTATTTGCATGAATCACATGCACACAATTCATTAATTTTATGTGGAATAGTTCAAAATTCCACAGGAATGAGGTCACTTATGTGCTCATGAGGCCAAATATATAGATTATTATAGGTTTTTATTTTAAAAAGATATTTGACCTTTCTTTATGACATTCTAGGCATTTTAAAAAATGCCAAAATGTTAATACTTGTGTACTTACCAACATTGGGAGTTATCTCTCAAAGGCGACAATAAAAATGAAATGCATTTTTACTTTTTTTCCCTCATATATATACCAAAGAAATATTCTACTTTTATGTCTAATGATGTTGTATCTTTTCAACCTAACTATGAGCATGATATATAGTATTAAATTTAAAAGTATTAGAATAAACATATGATTCATATATTCTACAGTATTTTCAATGCTTATGCACCTTTCAAACCATTTTCTAAATATAAATTACAATACAACATTGATCAAAACCGTACTATCTTTTAACATCATGTATACTTTCGACTATATTAATTAATTAATTAATTAAAATCACAATATAATATATATTTCATTTTCAATCAATTAATAAACACAATCACATATACATCTTACCATTTAGATAGACATAACAATCTAAAATATCGTATCATTTCTTAAATATATCTTTAACATATCCTTGTCAATACTCATCATATTTGTACTACAATAATCATACACTTGCAGCATCACGTACATTATTATAATTATTATAATTAACATTAACATTATTTTTTCTTATAAAAATTTTAACAGGGAAGTTTTTGGTTTACATCTCCTCGCCAAGGGGAGATAAATCGTTACAATGGCAAGTTGGGGCAGGGGCCCACTTTGGGCATTTCTATCCATTCTGCTTGTCAAGGGGAGATGGATACCACTCTCGACTGCGAAACCATCAATCTCATTCCCTTCGCCCATAACAATCTTCGCCACTGGTATTGCCTGCCTCTTGTTTTCATTTCTTCCTGGAACGCTGAATTATCTTTATATTCTCCCCCTGTTCTCTTCATCTCCATTAACATTACACCAATTCTCTCCTCACTTCTCATCACTGGAAAAATGAGTATTTCAAAGGCATTGGTAGCTGTGAGCGTTGCTTGCGTTCACGGATTCAGAGATCGTGGCATTCATTTCAAACATCTAAATAATATGATGCCTGAGGTTTCATTCGGTGCCGCTGCTGCTGCTTCCTCTGTTTTAGCCCTTCACCACTCCCATGGGAGGAAGTTAGCAGAGAAGAAGAAGCTGCAGTCAGACAGTGAAGAATCGTTAAGGCGTGTGATGTATCTCAGCTGTTGGTCTCCTTCATAAAATGTATATATCTTCAAAATGAATCTACACTCCCCTCTCCATGATTGTAAATTATTCTCTTCACTACCTGCTGGAAGGAGATGTACGGGCATATCAATTAACATATTCCAATCCAGCCGGCCCCAATTTTGTACATGTTCTTTCTTTCATTTAATGAACAGATTATCCTGTTACATCCATCTCAGTTCCAATTTGTTTCGGTTTTTATCGGCTTATGTAATTTCCAATTATGTTTTTGTTGATTGCGTGGATCGAACATGCAACCTTAAGGAAATTACTCAAAGTTCTCTGCAATCAGTGCGTAATGATCACAAATGAGGAAGGAGATTTTGTACTGGTTTTTATTTGTTTTAATGAACATATTATTAAATTACATTCAGCTCATTTCTGATTCGTGTTATTTAACGTGATACATATCTTATGCCGCCTATTATCAAAGTCTTATTTAATTACAGTTTCCTCCCCTATCAATCCTGGACTTCGCTCGAAAAAAGCAATTTTCAAGCGAGGGGTCAAAAGAATTTATTTGAGGATTGGGCGACAATTTGTAGATTCATTAGGGTTCCTTCATTGAGACAACTGGAGACCGATGTGAATAGTACAATTTAAGACCAGAGGCTTCTTCGCTATTACCGTCGACAGTATGGAGGAGAGGGAGAGTATAATAACCCAGGGCAATTGAAAAATAGGGATCGTGTTCTGTTCTCCCCCAAAAGTGCCCTAATTTCAACTCTTTAACTCTTTGGTTGAATTTCCTTTTTGGCTGTGACTGTATTATCTCAATTTAGGAGTAATTTAGGGATCCTTGTGTGTCTACACTATGTACAAATTCGCATCATCTCAATCCGCAAAATCTCCCTTGAATTAATAATAAACGTTTAAGATGGTGATTGGTATGAATAGGTTGAAATAGAAGAAAAAAGTCTTGAGCATGGGGGCGTGCGAGTCGAAATCATTATTTATGCTAGTGCCCTATTAGGTAAGCAAAGCGCAAACCAGAACAAACATTGGTCAAAAATTTAGAAATCAATACTTGAGCTAAAACCACCTCGATTAGTTTAGCTTAGCTTCACATAAGAAGAATGTCAGTATTCCTGCTGTTAAAAATGGGACTCCGCTAAGTTCCTAACCAAATTTCAAAAAATGGAAAAGATGCAAGATTTTCACTATCTGTTCTTCATAATGTGGAAAAAAGTTTGACTTTTTATCTTTGGTGTGTTTTTTTAGGTAGTTTAGCCACTTCTCTAAAAATGAGATGCCTTCAGTTTCATTTTGCCCGATGATCGAATCTGACCTAGTTTCATTTTGCACCGGAATAAAGATGAAATTTTGGAGTAAGCAAAATCGGACTTTTACAAGACAGACAATGAATTGGTTGATGAATTAGGGATCACAAACTTGAAATGCATTATATTCAATGCACATAAAAATCAACTCTAATCAAACTTTAATAAAAATCTGCATTACTAAATTAAAAAATAGCATTCCAACATAAACTACAATTTATAAATCTTAACTCTGAAATAAAAACTTAAAGTTTTAAAATAAAAATAATAATTTGAAAGTTAGTAAACCCTCATTTATGAATTAATTAATAATCACCACAAAATAATTCTCTCACAATGTTTCATTGATATTTAAGTTTTACAAGGAAAAAATTCTTTCTATAGATTGCAAACCATTATGTACACTTCCATGAATTCCAAACAACACACTTTTAAAGTCATGAAATGAATACATTGAGGATGTTCTTAGAAATGCTCTGAAATTTCTCAACATCTATATTGACCCTTTTGCTCTGACTAAATCATAATATCCTCCTTGACACTGAAATTTTTGTATTTCCGGAATCTCTTGTAAGGCTTTGAATAGCAGCGTCAAACCCATCAGGCCCAAATGTTTGTAACCCTTGTAATCCATGTTGTTTTTCACTACTTTCACCCGAGGAGTGTCGTTTGAAACGCTTGAGCATAACAAAAAGAGAACATCATAATTTGAATGATGTCTTGTATAGTAAAACCTTCAAATAGTGGAGGCACTCTGTCATCTCAAAATTAATGTGAGATGGAGATATAAAGATAGATTGAGAAACTTCCATCCTAAGGCCTCTACTTTTCAAATGTACACACTTCACATTAGTTTTGAGATGACAGAGGTGCCTCCAGTATTTGAGGGTTTTACAGTGAATATAGTGAAGGTAAAACCTATTCCATTTTGAAAGAAGGCTATCAAACCCTATCCCTTCCTAGATTATGTGACTATTCTATTGTTAGATACCTCTCATGCCTTTGGGCTAATGGTACTCCCCTCACCCATCAAAGCTAAATCCATCTATTCTTTCCTTACTAATAATGGTGATATATTTTACCACTTGAACTCTTGCTAGTCTATGAACCTTGAGCCTTCCCAATGAAAAAAATGTTTTGACAATCTTTGGTTCACGCAAGTGGATCCTAAGAAAAAAATGCTTCTTTTGGAGACTGATTATTCATAGGCTCCTAGTGAAGCATCCTAATGGTGATAGTAATTTATGCGCTATATATAGAACGCCAGAAACCATTAAGAACCTCTTTTTGACTACTTGATAGCCAAAGAGATTTGGGGATTATTTGGCCTCTCTATTCACAAGAATGTATAGATCACTAAGATTGTGTTTGGCAACATCTTGGGCCTTAAGAAAGCCTACATTTTTTTTTCTATTCTCTTAATTGACATTCTTTGGTTTATTTGGAAACTTAGGAATGACAATGTTTTTAATGGCAAAGATAGATCTCTTATTGAATCTCTAAGGAGGCTCACATTTGTTGGTGTAATTAAATATTCACTAATTACACTTACTTAAGTTTACTTAGGATAATGCATTTGCATATTAGTTGTCATTGTGACACCTAGGAGTTTGCATTTCTTTTTAGCACATGGTTAGGAGAATTTTCACTTTAGGTGTGATAGTTGTCATCACATACCTCTTTGTGTGTGAGATCCACCTTTAGTGCTCTTATCACATTATCATCCTCTCATTGTTGCACATACTTTGATGTATAATGGAGGATGATCCACCTTTGGTGGACATGTGATTCCACCTTGTGTGGGTGATATCTTATCATCTCCTTATCATGTAGTCTTATTGTCTTGCCTATATATTCAGGCACTCCTTCTTTGTATCCAATCAAGCATTATCATTTGATCATTATTGAATCTATTCATTTGATCATCTTATCTCTCTTGTGCTATCTCTTGAGCTTCTAGATCTTGGCATCTATTCTTTGCCTTAGGCAAATTCTTACAACATTCCATGACATCGACTTGCAAGTATCAATCACTATGAGGTTGTATCGTCTTAAAATGGAAGCACTTCCATCTTGATAGGTTTAGCACCCTCTTTCAGTGCATTTTCATGATAGATTTGCATTTAGGATGCATTTGCACTTGATTCCTTCTTTCTAGGTGAAATTAGGGTTAGGATCCCAAGGATTCTCCTTGATTTCCCTTCTTTATGACTCTATTTTCTAGGTAGGATCTAGGTATAGGTCCTCCTAGTCCTCACCTCATTCATTCTAGGTCTTTGTGTCTTCTCCTAGCACTCTTCCCTATTGTCCCACTATTCCAAGTCTTTGGGCATCCCTAGGACCTCTTATTCTCAACACTGATTGGATTTGTACCTCTGGGTCAAGGTCGAGGTCGACTTTGACCTAGGTCAAAGTTGAGGTCGTCATTGACCTCTGTCGGGTTCTGATCCCCCTTTTCAAATTTGGTTCACAGCGGGCCCCGAAATCAATTTCAGGCCCCTAGATCCGAATGCGGAAGGGTTTCAATTCGAAATTCATTTAATTCTTTTCCCTCCTTAGTTGGTTATTGTGATTGGACCATAATTCAAGGTGAAATTTAAATTATGGGCCCTTGCATTGCCCGAGGAGCTTTTCCTTGAAACCTCTACAAAGACTCTCTTGCCTTCATTCTCGATAACAAGATGATCAAGGTTTCATCAAGCAAGCAAGCGATGGTTAAGTGAAGATGCAAGATTGTAAGAGGATGATATAGAAGATCAAGCCATTGTGGATATCAACCATTTTTGTGGACAAACCATTGTGGACATTCATTGGAGCAAGAGGGATTCCTTCTTCCTTGATCCACCATTTTCAATATTTAAGCATTCAAAGATACAATCATGGAGTAGCAATTGCGGATTGTGAGTTTGGTAAGAGTACTTTAGCCTTGGGGGCTTGGTATTGTTAGGAATAAGGTGTCTCAACCTTGGACAATTCCTATTCTTATTATTTGTTTTGTAAATGTATTTTTTGCAAATAATGAAATTAAGTGTGAGTGTACAGGTCTAGTTGGCATGTTGATGTGTCACTCCACTTGATGTGTCGACATCTTGTGCGTAAGGAGACCATGACTGAAACGGTCATGACGGATTCCTATGACGCGTAAGAACTATTTAAGGAATGTGCTATGACAGGTGTAAGAGCATCTTATGACTTGGGCCTATTTGGGCGCCCAAGAAGAAGTGGTTGGTGTGTGTAAGAGAATATGCCAAAAATAGGTTGGTATGACAGATTCTCTTACACTTCTCTTGTGACCATTATTTTTGGCGGATTATATGACAAGCTATCATAGTCTATTCTAAGGATGGATGCCTATTCTTGGGATTGCATGTAACAGCTGTGTACATGTGGCTTTGTGCATGGGTCTTGGTGGTTGGACGCCAAACTCCTTTTTTGGGTATTTGTTGGGTCCTGAGGAGTCTATATATATGATGCTGCTTCTATGGGAGAGAAATAAGTTTTACTAGTCTCTCATCTCCTGAAAGAACTTGCATTGCAAGTGTGTTGTAGTCTTTGTGTTGAAGATAATACATTGTGCAAGTTTTGGAGGGGTGGGGTTGTTTTACCGAAAGGTTTTTCCCCACCGGCATACCTTTGTGTTTATGTGTTTCAATCTTCTCTATCTATTTTCTGTATGCATGATATATGGCTGCAATATCTTTGTTAATGTAGCATAACGAATCTGAAATTGTAAGGGTTTAAAAGGATTTGCACAATACTTTCCTTTAGAGATTAGTGTAGGAAGTTGTTTCCGCACCTGAGTTTCCTTACAGGTATGCTTTCTTATCATATTCAAATCTATGCATTATTTTCTCATATCAATTCATGCTAGGGGTTTCAATCTAGAGGATTAGATCTTGGCATTACACATTCAATACAAACACATATTCCCTTACATCTGACTATTCGTGGAGGTGGAGATCACCGAAATGGGGGTTTGACTAAGGCAAAACCCTATATAGCCACCCCAAAACACCATTTTTAGATATCTGCAGTCGCTATTTCGGGAGTCGCAGAGCAGATCTGAGTACCCCTTTTTGCCAAACTTCTAGGATCCGCGAACAGAATTTTTGTCGGAGCAGTGCAGGTCAAGGTCAACTTTTAGGGGTAAGATTGTGCCCTGAGGTAAGATCTTACCCCTGTCATTGGGTCAAGGTCGACCTTCCTCAAAATTGGAAAAGCTTTCTGGGTTTTCTCCATCACTATTTTCCTGTCCTAGATTTGGTTGCAGAATTTTCCGAAACTAAACATAGACACTAGAAAACAAGTATTTTCATATCAGTTTTATTATGAGGTATGTATTTCATCTTATCTTTAATTTCAAGCATTTCTAGATTCACATTATTTATCATTATCAATTAATATGTATTGTGGGGAATGTTGGTTTAGGATCTCTATTAGGTACATTGTTAAAACCCTACTATCCTCCTTTCCACACCTTACAGAGGTTTGCAAGAATTTTTTTAAAGGATCTTCTACATGATGGCACTGTTAGGGTGTTTAGAAGAAATTTTGCATGGACATACATGGGCACAGGGTTTAGATGAAAGGAATTTTGCATGAACATACATGGGCATGGGGTTCAGATGAAAGGACTCCTCTTGAGATTGCTCTACAAAACTTCATGGCAGAGCTTAGGGAGCAGAATGAAAGAAATAGACCCCACGATGCAGATCCAGTAGTAGTAGCACCTCTTGCTTCCTATTATAGCTTCCCTTCCTGTTGTTCCAGTTGCTAAGAGGGTTATTCACCCATATGCACATAGGATTCAGGATGACAACATGTTGAGATGGATTGATGGACATGTAGGGTGGATTGCTTGGATAGAGAGGTGAGGCAATGACAAGGAAAGGATTGATATATTAGAATGTTTCTACAACAATATACTACCTTACGTTTTGCAGTATAATAGACATGTCTGATAAACAATGATTTTGTAATCATTTTTTATCATCTTATATCTAATATATATAAAAAAATGTACATTTTTCTATTTAAATTTTGTAAGAAAATTATAATTGATATTAAAAAATATTGTTTAGAATTAATAAAAATAATTTATCTATTAGAGCCAATTGTTGCAAATAAAGAAATGTGATATGCTAATATATATATTTTTATAATTTATGAGTTAGTTAATTTAATGTACTTTATAAATTAATTACTTTCATATAAATGAAAAATTATATATATATATATATATATATATATATATATACTTGATTGAGTATATATATCATTCGTAATTTCAATTATATTTTATCTTATTAAAATCATCTATATAATTATGTTAAAAAGTTTAAAGGGAAGAAGCATTGTTAAAATAAAAATTATTTTATATTTTATAGATGTTAAAGTTTTAAAAATGAAGTAAATAAATAGTTTTATTTTGAATGTAATCAATATTATTTTTTATATATTTAATTTGTTTATATTTGTTTCAAAATAAACTATCAATATACTTCTTATTTGTCAATAATTACTTTACTTATTTTTTTTTTAATCTAATGATAAATACATTTTTAAAATAGAAAATTAAATATTTACTAACAATAAAACTACTTAAATATTTTAATAATTTTTATATTGACAAATAAAATTTCTAATCATTTAAAAAAATTAAGTACCATTTATATTAAAAAATATTTCTTTTAAAAAGTTAAGTACAAAATAAGCTCGATCAAACTCAGATAAGGAACTCTCCTTCCAAGAAACATAAATATATTTATTTTAGAGGCACGTTTTGGGCATAAAAAATAGTATGATGTGGGTTGAGATAGAAATCGACAATAATGTTATTTAGGGCTAACAATTTTTTTAAATTACTATATATTATATTGTTGATATAATATATTCCAATGAAGAAAATTGAGCAGTTTTCCGTTAACTCTGCTTGTGAAGGGGAGATGGATACAATGGTGGTTACAATCGCAAGTTGACAACAAAAACACCCACGGTATTTCCGTTCGCCCATAACAATCTTCGCCACTGGTATTGCCTGCCTCTTGTTTTTATTTCTGCCCCCAATGCTGAATTATCTTTATATTCCTCCCCTGTTCTCCTCATCTCCATTAACATCACACCAATTCTCTCCTCACTTCTCATCACTGGAAAAATGAGTATTTCGAAGGCATTGGTAGCTGTGAGCGTTGCTTGCGTTCACGGATTCAGAGATCGGGGCATTCATTTCAAACATGTAAATAATATGATGGCTGAGCTTTCATTCGGTGCGGCTGCTGTGTCCTCTGTTTTAGCCCTTCACCACTCGGACGGGAGGAAGTTAGCAGAGAAGAAGAAGCTGCAGTCAGACAGTGAAGAATCGTTAAGGCGTGTGATGTATCTCAGCTGTTGGTCTCCTTCATAATTGTTTATTATTTCAAATCAATCATGTTCCCTCTCCACAATTGTAAATTATTCTCCTCGCTACCTGCTGGAAGGAGATGTAGGGGTATTATACCAATTAACATATTCCAATCCAGCCGGCCCCAATTTTGTACTTGTTCGTCTTTCTTTTAATGAGCAGATTATAAGATTACATACATCTCAGTTGCAATTCGTTTTGGTTTTGATTGGCTCGTGTAATTTCCAATTTTGAGGAATTTACTCAAAGTTCTCTGCACTCAGTGCATGGTGATCACAAATGTGGAAGGAGATTTTGTACTGGTTTTTCTTTGTTTTAATGAATAGATTATTAATCTGGTACATATCTTATGCCACCTATTACCAAAGTCTTATTTAATTACAGTTCCCCCCTTATCAATTCTGGGCTTAGCGCGAGAAAAGCAGTTTTCAAGCGAGGGGCCAAAAGAATTTGTTTGAGGATTGGGGGACAGTACGAGTTCCTAGTGCATACATTCGCAGACCGATTTCAAGTTATACCTCCCTTAGTTGACAAGAAATGAATCTTTAAGAAGACTAAGATGGTTACTTTTCATGGATGTCTAATCCCTTAGTTAAGGTTTTACAGCCTAGTTATTTAAGCTATTAAAATGAACCAACACCTGCCATGAGAGAGATGAACATGGGAAATCGGGGTTGAATCCATTGATTGTTTAGAATTTTTAGCATGAGAAGAATTCCTTTATTTCCTTATTAGGGAGGGACCCATTAGGACCCATTTTTTCATGTTTGAACTAGAGGTTGGCACCTTAGCTTTTCCTTTATCCTTATTGTGGGAACTAGGGTCCATAGAATTTGGAACTATTTCATCAAAAGGTAAATAATCCAACCCATCATCATTCAAAATAAACACCCTTTTATGGGTAGAGGAGGTAGCAGTAGTTCAATTTATAGTGTTCAAATAGAATATTCTATCTCCATCTTATTCAAATTCGTCCTTGTCCAAGGAGCCTTCCTCTTCATAATGGACTGTAGCGTTCTTCTAAAATTTAATGACCATCTTGGGTGGTGGGTTCTTCTCAATATGAATATTATGAGCATATTCCATGATCAACTATATAAGTCCTTCATGTAGAATAGGGGATGAATGGATTTGAATATAGGTGTGGAAGATATGATTCATGAAAGCCAAAAGATAGTATGGAATTAAAATAAATTTTTTAATGGTTGAAATGATTCAAAATCACAAAATGGTAGCTATAAAGGCTATGGAATTTTTTGTCGAGAGTCGAGCATCTCATAATTATCTCAATGACGTCCTCCCAAGTAAATTTGATAGAATCCCTATCATGACCTCCATTTGAGTTTTTTAAGAGCTCGTAAGAAGTCAAATCACCAGCCAAAAGATCCAACCACACTACTTCAACCTTCTTCCATTTATCATAAACCACCAGCTCCAACCTATTTCAATCACCACCCATATCGTCTACACAAGACGATATGTAAAGAAATGGGGAGGGGTAATTCCCTTTAAACAATTAATTATATGTAAAGAATCACTTTCAATCTATAATTTGTCCATCCTTCGATCACTAGCCATTTTAAAACCAAGGTAAGCTACATATGAATAATATAAATATATGTTATTTTATAATATATATATTAAATATATGTTATTTTATAATATATATGTTTCTAGTTTGATTATTATATATTCATATTAATTTAGAATCCTTTAAAAATAGAATATATGAAACTTAGAAACTAGTTTTACCAATTTACAATATTAGTATGTAATATATGTTTTTATATTGTTTATTATATATTTATATCAATTTAGAATTTTTTTAAAATAAAGCATATGAACTTAAAATTTTGGTTAGTTAATTTGAGATTTTTGCATATATTACTAATTTAGAGTTATTTTCTAATTTTATATTTTTTTTATCACAAATAAAAGGTTCTTATTTATTGCTCATTATTATTGATTTAGGGACTTTTCTAAATAAAACATACTAGTGCTTGTACCTATAGACGGTCCAAAGAATACTCTGATAGGAAATTATAGATAAAATTTAAATCTAATTTAATATTACAAAATTAATCGTATAATAAATATAAATCTATCCATATTTTGACCAAAAAAAATATGCTCTTTCACCACTTTGTGTCAAAATATGCTCTTGCACCACTTTGGTGCTCGCTAACGTTGACTAAAAAGAAATGACCTAAGACTAAGATCAATGCTTCTAAGTATGCCTTAGATATGGTTTTTGAGTAGGGGAGGCATCAAAGTGCATCCAGAGGCTTCTTCGCTATTACTCACGACAGTATGGAGAAGAAGGCCCATATGATAGCCCATGGCAAGTGAAAAATAGGGAACGTGTTCTGTTCTACTAAAAGAGTGCCCTAATTTATTCAACTCTTTAAAAACCTCCCCATTAAAGATCACTGAAGATCGATCATTAGGGGCTTAACTGCCCTTAATAAGACCAAGTCTCACTTTGAATGATAAATAGGAGAATGGGATTCACGATTATTGGGAGGAGAGTGGAGAGGTTACTGCAACCCATTAATTGGCTTTCTTTTGCACATCTTTTGGAATGCATTATTTGTGCCATTCACCATTTCCCCATTCTGCTTTCCATTAGTGAAGGTTTAACACCTCTACATTGTCCTTTCGAGTTATATTTTGTTCTTCATGAGCATCTCATAAAGTAGGCTGGGAAAAGCCCACTCGTAAAACGCATTTGATGCATTGTTAGTCAACTCGGATCAAATGTTCATAACTAGCCGGATGTATTTGATATCTAGAGCACGAAAAAAGGGCCATTTTTTTTACACATTGTTTATGAATAAAAAATGATTAAATATCTTTCAAATTTCTAGAATAAAAAAATAAAAAATAAAAGATAGCATCTAATCCAAAATCATAAACCACTATAAAGTTGGTGTTAAAATTGTTATTAAACCACTATGAACATGGTGTATTAGAGTGTTTGTTTTTTAATCTCTCATTTGTTTCAAATTCTTTTTTTATTATTCTTTTATTTTTTATTTTTTTTTATGGGTAATAGGCCGAAGTCAAGATCAACATGGGGCTTAAGAAGACTTGAATCCAAGACCTCCCAAATGAGAGGCTCACAACTTACCGTTGCGTTGTGGGGTGTTCCCATTATTCTTTTATTTTAACAATTAGTTTAAAAATTAATATTAGAACCTACACAATAATGTGTAATTATCAACATATGATATTTAATAATTAAAATTGAAGAAAAATGATTGGCTAATATCACATAGTTTAATCACTTGTTAAAAATTGGTTGATGCCTATAGTTCCAAAAGCCTACGGCAGGAACTAGAAATATTGATATTAAACATTTAATCAACTCTAATCAAACATTCATAAAAATCTATATTATTAAATTAAAAAATAATAGTCAACTTTTATTCTAACAATTAGTTAAAAAAATAATATTAGAACCTACTCATTGTGTAACTTCCAAATTCTATTAAAAATATTAATACTAAACAATTTTAAAATCAACTCTAATCAAACTTTCAAAAAAAACTTGTATTACTAAATTAAAAAACAATATTCCAACGTAAACTACAATTTTTAAATCTTAACTCAAAATGAAAACTTGCAGTTTTAAAATAAAAATAATAATTTGAAAGTTTTTGATTAAGGTAAAAACAGGTTTTGAAGGGGCCTCGAAACCCTTTACAATACCAGAACTTAGGATAAGACTATTGGAGTTCCAAAAGTACAATAGTCCAGCCAAAATCTAGGCCCAAACACCTCAAGAATCAATCCATCCAAGGAAGGAAGGACACCCAAATAACAAAACGAGAACACTTTATAAGAATAATCAATGAAAACCGCAGTCCAAAAAGGATAGCAACAAGGCTAGGTCCCCTTTTTATGAGAACAGAGAGTCATATCAAATGAATTAATTAATTAATGAATCATAGTAAACCATGATTTATGATTTATGAATTAATTTTTAATCACCACAAAATCATTCTCTCACAATGTTTCATTGATATTTAAGTTTTACAAGAAAAAATTATCTCTATAGATTGCAAACCATTATGTATTCCATGAATCCAAAACAACACACTTGTACAGGCACGAAATGGATACATTGAGGACATTCTTAGAAATGCTCTAAAATTTCACTACTTCTATATTTACCCTTTTTCTCTGACCAAATCATAATATCCTCCTTGACACTGAAATTTTGGTATTTCTGGAATCTCTTGTAAGGCTTTGAATATAGCGACATCAAACCCATCAGGCCCAAATGTTTGTAACCTGTTATCCATGTTGTTTCTCACTACTTTCACCAGAGGAGTGTCGTTTGAAACACTTGAGCAAAACAAAACAAGCGACATCATAATTTGGATGATGTTTTGTATAGTAAAACATTCAAATAGTGGAGGCACTCTGTCATCTCAAAATTAATGAGGGATAGAGATATAAAGATAGATTGAGAAATTTCCATCTAAAGGCCTATCTACCTTTCAAATTCACATTAACTGATGACAGAGGTGCCTCCAGTATTTTACAGTGAATATAGAAGTTCAGAAATGGCTGAGAAGTGAACCAGTTCTTTAAGAGGGAATATTGTCAATAAAACTGAAAAATGAATTAAGATCTATTTTCCTACCCATAATCTTCACTTAAGCAAGTAAAATTAAACAAGACAAAAATTCAGAGCTGAAGAGTATGGATTTATTTATAACAACCTGGAATAATTATAATTGTTTTCCATGCCATGAAAAAAATAGAAACTAACATCAAAACACCGTCCACCCATGGAAACATGCCAATAGAAACTCTGAGAATGTAAAATGTAAGGCATGCAAACTAAGATTCGCGCTAGTTACAAACAATAATGGTTGTTAGGGGTGCTCTACAATACTCGTATTCCAAATAGTAGTTCCCAAAGTTCCATTAATCCCATTGCATCTCCTACCATTTCGTTTTCCACTAAATTATTTTAAAAATCTAAATCAACACTGGATTGAACTAGCAACATAGAGCGGGAAGAGTGACGGTGCTAGGGTTTCTTGTGCTAGGGTTTGCTAGTGTACATTGGGGGTGGAAGCCCTGCCCCTTCTCGTGCCCTGCCTCCCTGTATTTATGGGCTTTTTCTAGGAACAGAGGATTGTCCTCTTTTGGGCTAGGCTCTACACAGGTCAAGGTTGACCCAGTGATGAATGGCAAGGGATATTCTCTTGCCGATCAGATTGTTGTCAGTTAAGGTGGAGTTTTTTCTCCTCTGTTGTTCTCTGAGTTATGGACTGAAGAGACTCTGCTCTATGTTTTTGTTTGTGACAACAATAGGAAGGTTATGCTATAGGTCTCTTCTTCTTATGAAAGTATGATGTTTGATGGTAGCTTTTCTAGGTTTGTCGTAGTTTTAGCTCCATCTTGGAGTTGTTCTGTGATGGGTTTTGGAGCTCATGTTTGGAAGATACATGAGTAAGGTTCTGAATTCTCCAGAACCCCCTCTCTTCTTTGGCCTTTATGCTTCAGCGTGGATGGGTGGAAAGATGAGCTCCTTGACCATGCTCTATCTATGGTGTGTGGTGGGCTTAGAAGAGAGGTTAGTGAAGTTTTTAATGATGCTCTGTATGTTGTTTCTGTGACTAAAGCTCCCACAAATGGGATGAGAGGTTGTGATTCTTCTCCCTCTTGGCCCCTTAAGATGTGGATGTGGGTCCTTAGTGACTCTATTTGGAAGATTGGTCATCATTTTTTAGTGAGCTTCCCATGGAGGTTGTTTGGGAACTCTAGTTTGCAGAGACAGAGAATCTTGAATGAGGTTATAGCACGTGTTGTTGGTTCCACTCAAAGGAAGCATGGATTCTCTCCTAGATCCCTCTTGACTAGCGCCCATGCTTGTTGGGGTTTTCAAGCTTATCCCTGGCCTTGTTCTAAAATTTTAGTGAAGGTGGCTCCATTGTTTAGAGCCTTTGAGAAATGATCTCATTTTTTAGTCAGCTCTATGGAGATAAGTTTTGGGGTTCTCATCCCTTATCTGGATTTGAAAGTTTTGTGGTTGTTAATGGTGGATAGCCTTGGGTCTTTCATGATCAATTTGTTTTCCTATTAAGTATTATGAGTCCTTTATGTTGTGTTTTTGTTGCCAGATCTATTTTCTTGGTGTTCTATAAAGACTGAACTTACAACACAAATGCCACATCAAAAAAAATAATATAATCAAAGAATTCGGTCAATAATTCAAAGGTCAAATGCATAAGTCAATAACATATTGGGGTATGTGCAAGATCATGAGGGGCCAAAAAGTGGCGATGTGAAAAATATTCACTTTCCACTCGTCCAAAAGTGCATGAAAATGCTTGTTGACTTTTTAGTAGGTCTGGGTGTCAGTACACCTAGGCAAACCTGCCACCAAAGCACAGGCCTAATTGGGTACTCGATAAAATATCAGGTACCCGACACCTGTGGCATAAATTTGAAACCCGCAAGCCCTTTTCCTCATTTCTTTTCACATTTTTGCTTGGGAAAACAGCTTGAAATATCATATACACGATATATTTTTGGGTATCTAATTTTGGCAACAACAAATTTGACTCCCCAACGTATTTGGTAAGTAAATTTTTTGTTTATTTTGATTATTTTATTTAATTTTCATGCCAAATGTCATTTTTTTTGGTTGAAATAGGGTTTTGTATTTATATTTGTAATAATATATGAAATTAGATTGAAATTTAGATTTTTTTTTAATTTAATCAGGCAAGGATGACAACAATGAAAAAAATAACCCTCCCGCACCAAATAACGATCCTGAAAACAATCCCCCGTGTCAAAACCCTCGATCGTTGGAAGATTTGATACAAGATAATTTGAATACAATATGAGGTTTCCAAAACACATATCAAAATATACCTACATTAGGTCCCATGCTTGCCACACTAAATACAATTGTTGAAAATATTGACACACTCATGCAGCAACATAATGCTGCTCTTCATTGGCGTGATGATATGCACGCCCAATTTGATGACTGGCTTGACCATGATGGGATTGCGGCCCTTAATATAAGTAAGGAAGATATAGCTGCCCTTTTTGTCAATCCTAAAACCGGAATACAAGTTGACCCCAAAAAGCCCAAATTATCAATAAAATGGTGCACAAATGAAGCAATGCGCACACACTTTTGGGATCGGTGGTGGATGGTTTTTGATAAACCACCCCATAGAAATTTGGAGGTCCCATTTTATTTCATAAAAAAATTGTATGCTGAGTTTGTGCTTGGTCACCATGTTGATTATTGGAGTATAAGGCCCAACATGGGCGTAGGTGGAGGAGCTCCTCAGACTAGGCCATTTGCCCAGTGCAAAAAGGCCACTACCTTTGTCCCCCCCACTGATGTCACACCCGCTCCTCGAGTGCAGCATCCCGATATCATTACAGAGGCTGCGTCACAGACTATTAGGGTCATTCATTTGCTGAGTGATCAGTTGATCACACAGACTAGGTCAGTGTTGCCTCTTGGTGTGGATGATGTCGGCACATCAACATCTCATCGGAGTTCACATGTATGCAAGCCCCATATTTGCATTATATGCAAGAATATGTGCCGCAGACCACTTACCGATGCTGATACATATCAGTATGTTATTGATGAGGAGGATATAGGAGACACAACTGCAAAGGATGCAACACCTCATGGAGCATCTACATCTCATGAGAGTTCTCAGGAGGTGTACGCAGAGCCATGGACTCCTATTGATACAGTAAGAGTAAACATTATAAATAAATTTGTCACATGACTTATTTAATTTATTCATTTAAATTAGTTTTAATGATTGCATGCACTTATGTATATATATTTTTTCCATTTATGTTCAGTTGATGACATAGGAGGAGTTGAGACAGGTGGATGAGTCCACAGCTTCGACCATTTCATTTGGCCTTGATGCCTATACGGTATATTATAAATTATGTACCCATTAGTTTTTTTTATATGATTTGGTGTACATGCTTAAATCTCTATCAATTAGAGCAATAAAATTCATACATTTACTAATATATTGTCATCTTATTGTACTCTTGCAGACTACAACCGATGTCAGTGAGGGGCATGAGGGGGTTCCTTCATCAGGTGTCGACAAAGAAAAGGTAATTAATTGTTTAAGATTAATTATGCATGCATATGTATGTCACTTGTGTGTACAGAATAAATATTTTACTTGAATTTATTGTAAAGGGTTTGGCTATCGATGATGTTCCGACACGGGTTCGGGAACCTAGGCTGATGGGCATCTTGATTCAGAGTGATAGTCTGATTGTACGTAGACTTTTACATATTGTTATTTGTATTTTGTAACCAGGGTTGTTATGATGAAGTAAATTTATATATAATTGACAATCTTTTTACTCTCATAGATTACTCCTAGTGTGAGGGAGGGCCCATGAGAATCTTTTGTATCTTTGTTCACCCAGCCCACTATTCCAGAGGAGGGATCACCAGATGTAAGTTTTAATTTTAGTTCAAATCATGTCCTATTTTGTAGATATATTACTCTATGTTGCACCACTCTACTAATCTCATTATTGCAAATATATATTTATAGGTCAGAGTTGGTATTTTTGTCATGGTCCCTTTGCTACCAAGGACTTATGCTAGGACACCTGATCGTGGTAGGTGACTGAGAGGCCAGGTACAGATATTTGTATTCAGTTATAATTTTAATTAAATTAGTGCTTGAATTATGAATTATGAATTATATATGTGTGTGTGTGTGTGTGTGTGTACAAATCATATAACGTAAGCAATCTAACTTGGGTTTGAACTCATTTTTGTTGCAGGATCAATCAAAGCCTAACACTTCTTCAAAGAGGCTACATTTTGATGATCCCCCTACGACATAGGATGTAGTTTTAGTTTTGTGGTCATTTAGAGATGCCACTTGGCACATTTTGAGATGGCATATATGCCACATTGTACACCTTGAAACATTGATTTTGTAGACATTTTGAAATGGCATGTGCCATATTTGTATATGGAGATACTTTTGATACATTTGATACTTTCTATATATAGAACATGTTCATTTTTATGTTATATTTGCGTCATCTTTTGTATACATATTTATTATCCATGTTAATGGAATTGAATGGTGAAGTTATATCTTGACTATAATTATCATTATGATTTAAATTATATCTTGTTGAAATTACATTTGTTTTTCTTTACTCTGGAATACCCTGTTCATGGAGCTTATTATGTTTGAGGTTTAACTTCTATAGATTTTCTATGTTCTTATGTTTCATATCATTATATATACTCACTTGAGCCACTTAGTATTACATTGTTTCAATACTATGTATATACTCACTGTGTATATAACTCATCATATTGGGGTTTACTAAATGCACAAAGAAATGTAGCACTTGTGTTGTTAGGTCACTTGAGTCGAGCATGGTCACGAGCGTTCCAGTGACTCTGTGGGCAGAACGGGGTTGTCATTGGTGTTTACTCGGCCAACCGAAGCCTATGGAAAAGATGGTTTGATGCAATGTCGGACGGTTTGAAAGATACGTTGGCGAGCCGCTTTCAACTGACCCTCACTGCAAGTTTTGGCATCGACTGAGATCGTCTTTCCAAATGAAAACAAAATTGAATCACCCAAAATCGAGAGAGGTTATTGTAGACCTTGGAAACATGATCCCGTAGCATCTAACAACTTGTCAATACATCTTATGAGGTCCAAGATACAAGCCCTGAAAGATCGCTGCCCAATTGTGCTTAGTGCCCCTTGGGGTCACTTGGGTCGAGCATGATCGTGAGCTTTCTAGTGACTCTATGGGTAGAACAGGGTTTTCAGTGGCATTTACCTGGCCAAACGAAGCCTATGGAGAAGGTGGTTCGATGCAATGTCGAACGGTTTGAAAGATATGCTGCTGAGCCGCTTTCAACTGACCCTCACTACAAGTTTTGGCATCGACTAAGATCGTCTTGCCAAATGCAAATGAAGTCGAATCGCCCAAAACTGAGAGAGGTTATTGTAGACCTTAGAAACATGATCCCATAGCATCTAACGGCTTGTTGATACCTCTTATGAGGTCCGAGATACGAGCCCCAGAAGATCACTGCCCAATCGTGCTTCGTGCACCTTGGGGTCACTTGGGTTGAGCATGGTCGCAAGCATTCCAGTGACTCCGTGGGAAGAACGGGATTGTCAGTGGCATTTACCTAGCCAATTGGAGCCTATGGAGAAGATAGTTTGATGTAATGTCAAACGGTTTGAAAGATACGCTACTGAGCTACTTTCAACTGACCCTCACAGCAAGTTTTGGCATCAACTGAGATCGTCTTGCCAGATGCAAATGAAGTCGAATCACCCAAAATTGAGAGAGGTTATTGTAGACCTCAGAAACATGATCTCGTAGCACCTAATGACTTATCCATACCTCTCACGAAGTCTGAGATACGAGCCCTGGAAGATCACTGCCCAATCATGCTTAGTGCACCATGGGGTCACTTGGGTTGAATGTGGTCGCGAGCGTTTCGGTGACTCCGTGGGTGGAACAAGGTTTTCACTAGCCTTTATTGGGCCAACCGAAGCTGATGGAGTAGACGGTTTGATGCAATGTCAGACGGCTTGAAAGATACGCTGTTGAGCCGCTTTCAACTGACCCTCACAATAAGTTTTGGCATCGACTGAGATCGTCTTGCCTAATGTAAACAAAGTTGAATCGCCCAAAATTGAGAGAGATTATTGTAGACCTTAGAAACATGATCTCGTAGCACATGATAGCTTGTCAATACCTCTCACAAGGTCTGAGATACCAGCCCCAGAAGATCGCTGCCTAATCATGCTTAGTGCACCTTGGGGTCACTTGGGTCGAGCGTGGTCGCGAGCATTCTGATGACTCTGTAGGTGGAACGGAGTTGTCACTAGCATTTACCTAGCCAACCAGAGCTGATGGATAAAATGGTTCGATGCAATGTCAGATGGTTTGAAAGATACGCTGTTGAGCCGCTTTCAACTGACCCTCACAACAAGTTTTGGCATCGACTGAGATCGTCTTGCCAAATGCAAACGAAGATGAATCACCCAAAACTGAGAGAGGTTATTGTAGACCTCAAAAACATGATCTCGTAGCACCTAATGGCTTGTTGATACCTCTCACGAGGTCTGAGATATGAGCTCCGAAAGATCACTTCCCAATCGTGCTTAGTGCACCATGGGGTCACTTGGGTCGAGCATGGTCGCGAGCATTTCGTTGACTCCATGGGTGGAACAGGGTTGTCACTAGCGTTTACCCAGCCAACCAAAGTTGATGGAGTAGATGGTTCGATGCAATGTCAGACGGTTTGAAAGATACGCTGCTGAGCCGCTTTCAACTGACCCTCACAGCAAGTTTTGGCATTGACTGAGATCATTTTGCCAAATGCAAATGAAGTTGAATCACCCAAAATCGAGAGAGGTTATTGTAGACCTTGAAAACATGATCTCGTAGCACTTGATGGATTTTTGATACCTCTCACGAGGTCTGAGATACAAGCCTCAGAAGATCGCTACCCAATCGTGCTTAGTACACCTTGGGGTCACTTGGGTCGAGCGTGGTCGCGAACGTTCCCGTGACTTTGTGGGCAGAACAAGGTTGTCACTGGCATTTACCCAGCCAACCAGAGCTGATGGAGTAGATGGTTTGATGTAATGTCAGACAGTTTGAAAGATACGCTGCTGAGCCGCTTTCAACTAACCCTCATTGCAAGTTTTGGCATCGACTGAGATCATCTTTCCAAATGTAAACAAAGTCGAATCGCCCAAAATTGAGAGAGGTTATTGTAGACCTCAGAAACATGATCTCATAGCACATGATGGCTAGTCAATACCTCTCACAAGGTCTGAGATATGAGCCCTGGAAGATCACTGCCCAATCGTGCTTAGTGCACCTTGGGGTCACTTGGGTCGAGCGTGGTCGCAAGCATTCCGGTGACTTCGTGGGTGGAATGGGGTTGTCACTAGCGTTTACCCAGCCAACTGAAGTTGATGGAGTAGATGGTTTGATGCAATGTCAGATGGTTTGAAAGATACGTTGCTGAGCCACTTTCAACTGACCCTCACAACAAGTTTTAGCATCGACTGACATCGTCTTGCCAAATGCAAACAAAGTCGAATTGCCCAAAATTGAGAAAGGTTATTGTAGACCTTGGAAACATGATCCCGTAGCACCTAACAGCTTGTCCATACCTCTCACGAGGTTCGAGATATGAGCCCCAGAAGATCATTGCCCAATAATGCTTAGTGCACCTTGGGGTCACTTGGGTCGAGCATGGTCGCGAGCGTTCTGGTGACTCCATGGGCAGAATGGGGTTGTCACTAGCATTTACCCAGCCAACCAGAGTTGATGGAGTAGATGGTTTGATGTAATCTCAGATGGTTTGAAAGATACGTTGCTGAACCGCTTTCAACTGACCCTCACAACAAGTTTTGGCATCGACTGAGATCGTCTTTCCAAATGTAAACAAAGTCAAATCACCCAAAACCAAGAGAGGTTATTGTAGACCTCAAAAACATGATCTTGTAGCACTTGATAGCTTGTTGATACCTCTCACGAGGTCTGAGATATGAGCCCCGAAAGATCGCTGCCCAATCATGCTTAGTGCACCTTGGGGTCACTTGGGTCGAGCGTGGTCGCAAGCATTCCGGTGACTCCGTGGGTGGAATGGGGTTTTCACTAGCATTTACCCGGCCAACCAGAGCTGATGGATTAGATGGTTTGATGCAATGTCAGATGGTTCAAAAGATATGTTGCTGAGCCGCTTTCAACTGACCCTCACAACAAGTTTTGGCATCGACTGAGATCGTCTTTCCAAATGCAAATGAAGTCGAATCACCCAAAATCGATAGAGGTTATTGTAGACCTTAGAAACATGATCTCGTATCACCTTACAGCTTGTCAATACCTCTCACGAGGTTTGAGATATGAGCCCTGGAAGATCACTTCCCAATCGTGCTTAGTGCACCTTGGGGTCACTTGGGTCGAGCGTGGTTGCGAGCGTTCCGGTGACTCCGTGGGTGGAATGGGGTTTTCATTGGCATTTACCTAGCCAACTGGAGCCAATGGAGTAGACGGTTTGATGCAATGTCAAACGGTTTGAAAGATACATTTTTGAGCCGCTTTCAACTGACCCTCACAACAAGTTTTGGCATCGACCGAGATCGTCTTGCCAAATGCAAACGAAGTCAAATCATCCAAAACTGAGAGAGGTTATTGTAGACCTCATAAACATGATCTCGTAGCATCTAAAAACTTGTCGATACCTCTCACGAGGTCTGAGATATGAGCCCCGGAAGATCACTGCCCAATCATGCTTAGTGCACCATGGGGTCACTTGGGTCGAGCGTGGTTGCGAGCATTCCAGTGACTCTGTGGGTGGAATGTGGTTGTCTCTGGCATTTACCTAGCCAACCAGAGCCAATAGAGTAGATGATTTAATGCAATGTCAAATGGTTTGAAAGATACGTTGCTGAGCCGCTTTCAAATGACCCTCACTACAAGTTTTGGCATTGACTAAAATCATCTTGCCAAATGCAAACGAAGTCGAATCACCCAAAACCAAGAGAGGTTATTGTATACCTCGAAAACACAATCCCATATCACCTAACCTCTTGTCAATACCTCTCATGAGGTCTGAGATATGAGCCCCGAAAGATCGCTGCCCAATCGTGCTTAGTTCACCTTGGGGTCACTTGGGTCGAGCGTGGTCGCGAGCGTTCCGGTGACTCCGTGGGTAGAACAGGGTTGTCACTAGAATTTACCCAACCAATGGAAGTCAATGGAGTATATGGTTTGATGCAATGTCAGATGGTTTGAAAGATACGTTGTTGAGCCGCTTTCAACTGACCTTCACTACAAGTTTTGGCATTGACTGAGATTGTCTTGCCAATTGCAAACGAAGTCGAATCGCCCAAAAATGAGAGAGGTTATTGTAGACCTCACAAGCAGTTGTATTTTATAGATTGAGTAAGTAGTCCTTGGGAACATGTCCTTGTCTGCAGTGGAAACAATTAGGTTTTCATTCTGAAACAAGAGAAGAACCAAATGGGAAAGCATGCACACTTCTTTTCTTGACCTAGTTTCGTTGCAATGACTGTTAGTGGTATGTTTGAAATTTGAACTATGAAACTAATCATGATTAAGCTTGTGAAATTTGAACTATGAAGCTTATTATGTTTGAGGTTTAACTTCTATAGATTGTTTGAAATGATAAAAAATAATATCCTTAAAGCATTAGAAACAACAATCAAACATGTAAGAATTCAAACCATACAAATGACATAAGTAAATGACATGTAAGATCCCTTCTCAGCACTATTGGCCACCCATACATGATTTTGGTCATAAGTCCTTATCAAGACTTCTAGGACATTTAACTTTTAAATCAAATTGATTGTTACAAATTGCATTATAGACTTCAAAAGATCTCAATTAACCATTAAGGATCCTTTTGTCCTTCTATCTCTTATTGGATCCATGGTGACCGTAGGCATCTTCATAAGTGCTCCTGCATAAGTTATAATCCACATACAAAACCAAGTTTATTGACTCAAAATACAATCTAAGAAAGGTGAAATTAATGTATTGAAATTAAGCTTAACGAACTTAGAAAACAATGCACTAAGTTAACTTATTACCTAGTCAAGTGTTCCTAAAGGGTCATCTCTTTGCTTCAGGGTCTCCAATAGTGCTTCATGATCAACATTACTAATAGTCCAAAGTTATTTTGTCTTTGGTCTTCCTTTATGCTTTGATAACTTGACATTTGTTGCTATAACAAGGTGTGAATACATGAGAATAGTTTTGTGCTTCTCATAGTCTTCAAATGTGGGAATTCCATTCTTTCTAATCATGTATGTTCACAGCCATGTTCCCGCAACAATAACTAAACCAGTAGGATATGTGAACCCATCACCATCTATCATCGATTGTACAAGCTTCTATTTACCTCATACACAACGTGCTGACCAATAACCTAACCTCTCATCATTCCCATGTGGTGCAACCAATGCAAAAACATATCCTGGCTTCAAAAGATCTGAAAGATGGTCATACTCAACTGAAGTGTCCATGTCATCATTTCTTATAGAGAGTGTAAAATAGAAAGGAATTAGATACTGTGGAACCCATGTATCCACCCACTCACTTGACTCACAATGATCCCAATCATACTAAAAACACATGGGGAAAAAATAAGCCAACTCTCGTGTCCAAATGGTCCATGTACTACTATTGGAGCTTTGGAATGAATGCATTTTTTAAGAGTCTTTCACTATTTGACAATCCAATCTATCTCCTATAGTTGCCTCCTCAACCAACCAAAAGAATCTACGCACTATTGAATCAAGAGTCCCCCCCTATGACAATGCTAAAGTCTATCAATCAACAATAGAATGAGCATCAAGAAGTACAACACTTGAAATCCTCAATTGCTCCTTAACTAGAGCTCTCTTCACACATGCACTTGCTCTGTCATGCTCCCCTTTCCCATGCCCTAACTCAAAAAAATTCCAAATATGAGGTACACCTCTCTCCACATGCATTCTACACAACCAATAAAACATTCTAGCATTCTTAATTTGATCGGTGCAATTATCCGACCAAATTAGATGCCTATCCATAGCAATACCATTTTCCTACAAGAAGTCAAAATAGTTCTGGAAATAATGTTGAACAAACTCATGAGAGTGAGACCTATCATCGCTCATGTAAAAATGGTACTCTCCGATTATCTTTCGCTCATCTTTTGTGCTATCATGGGAATGTCTATATGTGATGTCTAAATGGAATTGTAATATTGAGTTTGAGTCTCATTTTGGGGCTGCAATGTATAATTCTCCGCAAAGTCTACAACAGATATAATAGTTCCAATGGGGAAAGTGTCCTTACATGTCTTGAATTTTCGATCCAACCATTGAGACCTGTGACTATGCCTTGCATACTTGTAACAAATATTTGTCTTGAAATTTGAGATAAAATCAGCAACATTGTATTCTTTTGCAACTAACTCACATCTAGAGCCTTCACCTCCACTCTTCAATGTATATTCCACTGTTTCATATACCTTTTTTGGATGAGTGTCTTTCCAAAATTATGTTCCAAACCCTCATGAAAACATGTTCTAAACTTGGACAAGCCACCACATTCTGAGCACTTGGCATTTAAGCAATCTTTTTTATAAAATAAACAACCATCATCCCTATGACATAAAAATTGATCTATCAAGTCTCTTGATGATTTGGGAAGACCACTTGCACCATAATCCTCTAGCATTTCATTAGTATGCAAAGTAGAACGAATGGACCGTAATAATTCATGATGCATTGAAAACTCAACATGATATTTGCAACAACATGTATTCCAAATCTTAAGGGGTACACAATAAAATGGCTTCATAGATTCAAAAGACCTTTGTGATATTTTCAATGTTGGATGTGTCTCACAAAAAATTTTATACAACATTGTTTGACTTACCTCCACATAATGTTTAGGATGTGGAGCGTGGTCTTGATTGCCAACTCTCAACTTCAAGACATCCTTCACATTTGGTGACACTCTTGAGTTAGCATCCCAAAATTGTTGAATTTCATCCTTGACAACATATGTTAGCTTCTTATCGAAACGTGGAAGTCTCCCACCATAAGCCCATGTTTCAATTTGAAGCGGATCATCAAGTCTTTCTCTTCTTTCAAGTTCTCTACCCAAAGTTTTATGGTCTATATTGAAGTCAACACAAGTTTGTCTCATCAAATGAGCCTTTCTCAATTGATGACTTACTAAGGAGGTTGTAATAACCCTCCAAGCAACTCTCTTGTTTTTTTCTCTGCTAGTCTTCCCAATGCTATTGAGAGCATTGAAAAGATTCTTCACAACAATGGCATTTCTGCCCATTTTCTTGTTCACACGAATCTTCAATTTCACAAGCATAGGTCTCATCTTTTGCATCTTTAACAACTACACAAAAATTTGACATTGCTCAACCAATGTCTTGTTTCCAAAAAATTGATCATAAATTCTTGAAGCCCACAACCTAACAATTCTATGTGACCTCTTTCCTTCCCAATTATTCATAATGTTCTCAATTTCAATTAACCATTTAGGTGTTCTTGAAAGCTCCAAATTTGAAGATTGATTATCTTTATTGCAAGGGACTTTATTTTGCATATAATTTGGAGATGTGTAACGTTCATGTGGTTCTTGTGCAACATTTTCATTCCCCATGTCTACATTTTCAATCTCCATTTCTACATTTTCATCTTCATTCCATTCATTGTCATTCCCCAAATCTACATTTTCATTCCCCAAGTGTACATTTTCATTCTCCATCTCTACATTTTCATCTTCACTCCATACAGTGTTATTCACAAAATTAATTTCCATATTATTTTCAAATTCAACATCCTCTTCACTTACAACTACATGTATGAGGTCACCTTGATTAATGTTTAACATACCTTCTCTCCTTCTTCAATGATTTTCCCTATCTTTTTCCCTATATGCTTGAATTTCTTCATTCGTCACCTTCCTCTTCTGTTTAGCCTTTCGACGACTACTACTTCCCATGGTGAGACCACAAGTTGACAAAACAAAAAAATGGGACCCAAATCATGTTGTTTTTTACTGCAACTCATGAAAAAGTCTGAAATCCCATGATTGTATGGTCTGTGGGGACAGGGAATATTTTGGTCAAATATGACCAGTGACAAATCGGGTACCTGATATTTCCAGGTACATGAAAAAAGGGCAGGAGCAAATGAAAAAATCAAGAACTTTTACATATAAAATGGGGTATATAATATATAAAATGTATATTATATATATACTAGAATGTATTATATACTAATGTATATAATATATATATAAGAGGCATATGATATATATATAATGTATATTATACATATACTAATGTATTATAATATACTAATGTATATAATATATATACTAATACATATTATATATACTAATGTATATAATATATATAATACATATTATATATATATAATGTGATTGATAAGGCATACTAGGACCCCTTGTAATTTCGGTGGTCTGACTATACTGAATAAGTAGATGTCATCATCTCTCCTAGAAACTAGTACTAGGACCCCTAGGAAGTCCCCTAGGAAGTTCCCATGACCCCTAGGAGTCCCCATGACCCCTTTTGACACATTTGAATTCTCAAGTGTGTCCAAAGGCATCGTAGGACCCCTTAGGACACACTTGAGCATTCGAATGTGTCAAAAGGGGTCATGGGGACTTCCTAAGGGTCCTAACACATGATAAGACATATTAGGACCCCTAGGAAGTCCCCATAACCCCTTTTGCAACATTTGAATGCTCAAGTGTGTCCGAAGAGGCCGTAGGACCCCTTAGAACACACTTGAGCATTCCAATGTGTCCACAGGGGTCACGGGGAATTCCTAGGGGTCCTAACATGCAACAAGACCTATTAGGACCCCTAGGAAGTCCCCATGACCCCTTTTGACACATTCGAATGCTCAAGTGTGTCTGAAAGGGTCGTAGGACCCCTTAGGGGTCCTAGTAGGCCTTATCATGAGTTAGGACCCTTAAGAAGTCCATGTGACCGCTGTGGACACATTGGAATGCTCAAGTGTGTCATAAGGGGTCCTACGACCCCTTCAGACCACTTGAGTATTCAAATCTGTCAAAAGGGGTCATGGGGACTTCCTAGGGGTCCTAATAGGCATTATCACACATTAGGACCCCTAGGAAGTCCTTGTGACCCCTGTGGACACATTAGAATGCTCAAGTGTGTTCGAAGGCATCGTAGGACACCTTTGGACACTCTTGAGCATTCAAATTTGTCAAAAGGGGTCACAGAGACTTCCTAGGGGTCCTAATAGGCCTTATCGCACATTAGGACCCCTAGGAAGTCCCCGTGACCCCTTTTGACACATTGGAATGCTCAAGTGTGTCCTAAGGTGTTCTATGACCCCTGAGAAGTCCTAAGTGTGTCCTAAGTGTGTCCTAATGTGTTAAAAGGGGTCATGGGACTTCCTAGGGGTCCTAATGCACAAAAATGTGTATTAGGACCCCTTGGAAGTCCCCATTGTAATACCCCAAAAATGGGCTATAAGTTCATTAATCTCCTACATCTACAAATTGAATGAAATTGACATCAAAGTCCTAACCTAAGGCCCATCTAAACATCATCGAATCATAATTGATTATCTTAAATTCTGCATCAGGGAATATTCCTAGTAATATTCCTAATCATCATAATTATCTTTAATTTTATAATTATTTGGCAATAAATCACATTTATCCTAAAGTTTGATTAATTGAATATTTTCATATTTAATTAATTAGATTTAATATTTGCCACTTAATTATGTAATTAAATTTAATTCTATCTATTATTAATTGTATTATTTAATTTTGACAATAAATCTAATATCATATGAATAATTGATTAAATTCTTATTTAATTAATTAAAGCAAGTTGTCATTATTTAATAATATAGTTTTTAATAAAAGTTTGATTAAATAATTGATTAACCCATAAATCAATTATTTTATTTTTAAAAGTAGTTAAGTTGGAAATAAATCACTTTATTATTAAATTAATTCATAAATAAAACATGCACAATCATAAAAGCAAACAACTATCAATTATCATTTAAAGCTAAACTCTATTTTGAGTTAAAACTTTGCTTTTGCATGATTTTTGTGACTTAATTATCTTTATTTAAAAATAACTCAAAAATCAATCTGAGTTATTTGAGTGATTTATGGCTTTTATCCATGCACCTCCAAAGCTTTGGATTTCTATAAAAACAAAGCTCAGCTCTTCATAATTCATCTCTCAATCATCTCTCAAATTTGCATCCAAGCATCTCATATTTTTGCACAATCACGCTGGAGAATTGGAATTGAAGAATCAAAGCTCTTGCGAATCGACATCTTTGTGAGATCAATCTTGTTTTTGCATTCATATTGCATATCATTATTAGATTAGCATAGCATATCAATTTCATCTAGCATAGATTCATATCAAGTTTTCATTCCTTATTGCATCATAAAATTAAAAAAAAAAATAGCTTAATTGCATTCAATCTCATATCTAGATCAATTGCATTCAAATCCTTCATTTAGGTGTCATCTAGGTCATTGATATCGATTACAATCTGAGAACATCAATCTCGCACCTATTAGAAGGCAGTAAATCGCTTGGTTAGATTAGTTTTCAATTTTGCACGATTTTGATTATAGCTAACCTCTAATGTTTTACTGAGTGTTGTGTCTACAGATCAGGTACAATTTTCACACACACATTTCTGGCGCCCACCGTGGGGCAACCCACCTTTGCATGCTAGTTTTGATTTTTTTTGGGAGCTAAAACCCCAAAGTTTCAAAGATTTAATTTTATCTCCCAAACGGCTTGGATTTTTGGTCTAAAATTTTGTTTGCAGGTTGGTGACATATTGGGGAAGCTTCGATAAAAAATTCAAAATTTTCTAAAATTTTTTGAATTTTTAATAATTTTTTTTTATTTTTCATAAAAAATTAATTTTTGGCGCAAATCAAAATATTTTTTGAAAATTTTTACATTTTCAGAAAGCTCTTCAAATTCTACATGGGGTCTATTATTTGTGTTTTAAATTTGGATGCAATTTAATAGCTCAAATAGTCAATTTGCAAAAACTAGTCTGTTTTGATAAAACGGGTCTCTAGGGCACAAATGAAGAGATTTTTCTAAAAATTTTATATTTTTAGAAAGCTCTCTATTTTTTAGCAGGGGTCTCTATTCTAAATTTTTATTTTTGTGGCCAAAATCATATCAACAAAATTAGATCTTGTTGACTAGGTCAAATGCAACAAAAAAAAAAAAGTTTTGTGATGGGTATGCACTTATTTTTTTTACATGGTTCAATGAATGATATGAGTTGTCATTTGGGTTAATTTCTGGTTATTATTGCTGATAATAATTGATTTTTAGAGCTAACCCTATGGTTTTCATAAGTTGAATATATTTTGTATATCTTGTTTGCTTGTTTGCTTGTTGGGGAGTTTGTCACTTGCTTGCATGGAAAAGCTCAACAAGAATTGCTAAAAATCAAGTAAAATCTACTAAGTGCATTGCAAGGATCCCATGTATTCTCTTTCATCTAATAACATTTCAATTTGGCCTTAAAATAAATCTCTCGTGTGTCTAGCTTGGGTGATTCTTTTCATGCTTTTGTTCTACACACTTGCATAATTGATACTAGGTTGTGATCCCTTAAGGATTCATTAAGTAGTCTTAGAATACTTGTGATTGATCTTGATTGCTATCTTGGGTTATTGGACTCGCTAATCCACCGGCCCCTCATTTATGCCCCGTGGTTGCAATCTCAGCACCATAAAGGGGAGGGGTCAACAGGACATAAGCGTTAAGTGTTCCACTTGGCAACCCTTTTGTGCTTTTAGGAACTCACTTATTTCCTAAGTTGGGGACTTGTTTTTAGCTTGTGTGAGGTGTTAAGTGTTCCACCTTGTGGACTCATCTCATATTCACTTTAAGTGTTAAGTGTTCCTCTTTCTACTTTTTGGGTACTTTTGGTAGATTTGCTTTCGGGAATATATCTGTGCTCACATAGTAATTAGGCCCTATGAACACTATTCATGATTCTTGAGAGATTGGATTCCTAGAGAAATCTTTCTTGATGACAGAATCCTTGTAGGTAGGGAGGATACTTAGTGCGTTTCACATTCAGCTTGGTTAGTGCGTCTTCTCTTATTGATCAACACATTCTCTCTCCGGAGAGGTTGATAGATCACGTGGGGTTGATATCACGAGCTTTGGTGAATCAAAATTGGTTAGTACATCTTCTCTTATTGATTGATACATTCTCTCCCTGGAGAGGTTGATAGATCATGTGGAGTTGATAGCACAGACCTTGGTGGAACAAAACTTTGTCTTAGCGTGTCGAATTAATCTGCTTGCTTTGTTTGGGTTAAAAGTGAAAAGGTGTCAAAAATCTTGGATCTGGAGCCAAGTCCTCTTGTGGTATAAATCTGTGAGTCACCTTTAGAGAGGGTTAACCGTAGCAGACAATCCCTTCATAGGGCAAACTGCATTAATGGAACCTCAAGCGGTAATAGCCATTTTTGCCATGGTAGTGACAACCGCTATATAAATGTCCTTGTGGAAGAAATCTCCATGGGTATGGTTCATTGTTGGGTTGTCAAATCTCCCTAGCAGCTCTTGAAGATTAAGTTCTCGGACTGTGTCAAAACCCTGGTGCGCCGGGATTGGAGTTCACCCCTTTGAATCATAAAAGTTGCAGAGTCAAACCATTACTAAAAACCCTAGAGAGGCCAATTTTTCATTGTCAGGTATATGTGTGTTATTGCAAAACTTTTTAGAACATACACAATTAGTACTCTCAGGGATTAGCATAATTTGGTCACTTGATTGTTCATGCGCAAGGTTGCTTTTGCCCTTGTTCATTGTTTTCAGACATGCTTGAAATCACTTGCTTGCTATTTTGCATGCTTGTTTATCTATCTGGTTACTGAAAATGAACAAATCTGTTACAATCTTCAAATCTAAACAGTACAATTTGCAAACAATCCAAAACTGAAAACCTTAAATTTTGCAAAAATTGATGTAAAATCTTTCTGGAGTCAAAAGTCATTTCAAGAAGTCAAAAGTCATACGAGTTTTGTCAAGTGTCGTTTCAATATTGTCCATCTGTCATACGATTGAGAACCCAGTGTCGTACGAGTTTTCAAACCAACAAATTCAAGAAAGTCAAAACCCTGTTAGCAATTGTCGTACGAGTTTTGTCAACTGTCGTTTCATTGCTACCCAACTGTCATTTCATAGACTACCCAGTGTCATACGAGTCTGCAGAGTGTCGTTTGGAAAAATTTGAGAGAGTTGTCAGAAATTGTCAAATTGCAAGATATCCAATGTTTCCAGCCTAGTTCTAGAATCTGTCAAAAATATCGTTGTGTCAAGAACAAATCTGTAGCTATTGAAAATCAGTACACATGTCTCAAAGAATCAGTACACATGAAGAAGAAATTCTAACCATCGTTATGATGAAGCAGCTGCAAGCTATGCAAGTCCAGCTTGACAAACTTGAGAAAGAAAAGGAACCTCTATACTCTTTTCCATTTGATAAAGACTTGTACATGTCACCATGCCCCCGGAAAAAATTTGAGCAATATGATACCTCTTCCACGGAGAGTGACACATCTAGCTTTGGAGACTATGGTGACTATGACGACAAACAATGTAATGATACCTATGACAGTTCCTAAGAGTCCTCCTCATCGTTCATTCCTGCTTACTACAAATGGGCCGTCACATTGGATAGATCGTGATGGTGATCCATATGATTCTGATTTTGAAAGAGACTTTGATGGCTTTTGTGGACAATACCTTGATTATGATCTATCTACTACTACTGAGGACTATAAAATACATCATGCTAGCTTGAAACGTCAATACTATAAGGATCTCTCCTCTAAGAACTCTCCAGCTGAAAATAAAGATTACACTCTCAGGCAAGATCATGTTAATGCTGAACCTTTGTCTGGTGATGGTTCCCTTCCATCCCCTACTTCCTCCAATACCCGTACATTTCTTAAAGCTTCTGAGTCTTTCAAATCTTTCACAGAACCTTCATCCGACACAAGCCTTGATACTTTTCATGTGGTTCCCTATAGTTATCCTCCAGGGCTACCTCTTAAAGAAACTCAAGCTATCCTTCACTTGGCTACAAATACTTTCAATGATGATAAAACTAAAGAGCCTAAGCCTTCATATGCTATAATCCCTACTTCAGCTAGTCCTCCACCATCTCTTCCAAAGCCTTCCATACAATCCCAACATGCTTCCTTGTCCTTAGAAGTGGCTCCATGTCAAGAGGATTCCAAAAATGATGAAGAAAAGAACATAAAGAAAGATCAAGATCAAGAACCCTCCATTTCATCCACTCCTTTTCCCGATGTCTCTTATTCGCTTCATGGTTCTTTTGATCCTATACACCCTTTTTCATGCATTCCACCATGTCTTAAGTCTTCTCCTAAGCAAGATCAAGCTACTACTCACACTGTTGAGCTTATTTACAATCAAAATGACCTTACTACACTTGCGCTTTCCAAAGATGATACTTCCATTAAGGTTGGTAAAAATAGTGTTGTTACTTCCAATGTTAAGCCTATTGAAAATCAAGAGACAAATTATGCGCTGGTGCTATCCAAAGATCCTTGTCAAGATCAAAGTCTTCCATCTTCTTATTCTACCACTCCATGTTTACTTCCACTTTCTACTCTTCCTAAGTCTTTGCAAGCTTTGAACAATCCTATTAAAGAAGGTGCTCATATTCAAGATGTCCATGATTCTATTGAAGATCCTAATGCTCACTCTAAAGATGCTGATATCCTTGGTTGTCATATAGATGCTGATGAACTTATTGATTATCCTTTTGTTTCTTCCACTTCCATCCTTGGACCTCTTCCACCACTACAAAGATCTTCACACCTTCCTTCCATCTTGGGTCCTTATGTCCCTTCACTTTCCCCTCCTAACTCTCCTGATTCACCATCCATCTTGGGTCCTTACATACCTCCATCTCCCATCTTTCCTCAAGATCAACATAGATGCATACCCTTGAATCCTTTTCATCCACCCACCCATCTAAACCAATCATATCCTCCCTCTTCCACAAATCTCAAGTCTTTTGGAAGTAACTTGAATGTTCAATACAAGAAAAAGAAGCAATGCAAGAATCCATCAAAAAAAGAAGATCACCATGTCTCCTCTAATCAACACGGAGGCATAAAGTCAAAAGAGATATCTAAGAAAAAAACTACAAGACAAGTATGGGTTCCAAAATCCATCATTGAAGATATTCTCTCTAGATCATCAAAAGGAAATAAAAAGCCTACGGCTATATGGATTCCAAAGTCTCTCTTGAAAGAGTCTGGTGTTGAGAAAAAAGTGAAATTGACATTCAAGCTTCCAAAGGCTTCCACTTCATCTCCCTCCAAAAATATTCTTCCATTTCATGTGCCTAAACCACAACCTCTGCTATCCATTCGCCATATTCCTTCACGTATTCCTTCATTCACGATTCCTCCATTCTCTCACCACCCTTCAAGGTATGTGTTGATGTTGAAATTGCCTTCCTTTCCATCTACCCTTTCACAATCCTTCCATGCATTATCCTTCTACCTCCTATCCTTTTTCCTCAGTTGCCTATTCCTCCTATCTTCCAACCTCACTCGCTTTACATAAAACCTTATCCTCCATTTTTCTTTTTCATCTCCCTTTCCCTATCAGCATCTTTGAGCGTATCATTTTGAATCCTTGGCATATCATGGTTTATCCTTTCAAGGAGCATTATCTAAAAAGCTTGCCTTCTTCCAAAAAAGAAATGAAAAATAAAATAAATTGAAAATGTGCCTTGGTGAAAACTTGGAAACAAGCACCTTGGTAGCAAAAGTAAAGAGAAATAAATTCATCCTATGGTGAAAACCACTCCCTTGTGGTGCCTTGGATAAGTACCATGATGAAAACCTGGCAATCAGGCATCATGCGTAGTTCTTCTACATATTTCATCCATTCTATCTTCTCTCTTTGATCTTGACAATGTTGATCTATACACAAATATTTGACTATTTTGTGAGCTATCTTACGGTGATCTTTCTTTCATTCCTTCCATGTTTAGCCTTCATATCCATCTTCCTCCATTCATTTTTGCCTATCGCTATCCTTTTCCCCTTTGGTCTTGATCTAATAAAAAAAGAAAGAAAGAGTAAAACACAGTGCTATGAAGCCTCTTGACATGTCTACTCTTTTGGACTGCATCCTTTCCTGCTCTTGCATCACGCTTTTATGACTTATCCTATGCTAGCCTTTCATTACTTGTCTAAATGCGCTTTACATGACAATTTTTCCCTAGCTTGGGTATTCTTGAGGATTTCTTCCCTTCATTATCCTTTATTCTCTTGTCTTCCATCTCTTCCACTAGCTTGCCAATCCCTCTTGTTCTCCACCTTGCTAGACATTGGGACTGCATGATATGATCTTGCTTGGGAGTTTGCAATAGAAAAAGATGCTATCAAGTATACCAAGTATCAGAACAATTACCAGAACCAGTATCAGAACAAGTATCAAAACCAGTATCAGAACAAGTATCAGTACTAGTATCAGAACAAGTATCAAAACTAGTATCAAAACAATTATCAGAATCAGTATCAGAACCAGTATCAGAATTAGTATCAGAACAAGTAACAGAACAAGTATCAAAACACCTACAGGGGCTACACCTTTTGCTTTAGTTTATGGGTCTGAAGCAGTACTACCTATTGAGGTCAAAATTCCATCACTAAGAATTAGAATGCATGGTCTCGTAACTGATGATGACTATAGAGCATCTAGGTTACAAGAACTGGAACTACTAGATGAGCGCAGACAAGCAGCATATGATCATCTTAGATTATATCAGAAGAGAATATCTAGAGTCTACAACAAGACAGTCAGACACAAAAAAATTTCAGATTGGTGATCTAGTCTTGAGAGAAAATCCTAAAAATCAATCCCATCGAGAATGCAAGGGGAAGTTTGAACCCAACTGGCTAGGTCCCTTTGTAATCACTGCTACTTTTGGCTCTTCTACCTATCAACTCTCAATGACTGAAGGAGAACAGCTCCGAGAACCAATCAACATTCTTCATCTGAAGAAATTCTACGCCTAAGGCATTCAGTGCTTGGTAAATGTCCTGAAAAAATTTTAAAAATCGGAAAAAGTCCTAAAAAAATGAACATCTTGGTGAAAACCTAGCAATAGGCACCTTGATGATTCACAAAAAAAATCAAAAAATATCAAATTCAAAAAAATCAAAAAAATATCAAAAGTACAAAAAAAATTTTAAAATGAAAAATACAAAAAAAATGAAAAAGAAGAAAAAGTGCCTTGGTGAAAACCTGGAAATAGACGCCTTGGTAGCAAAAATAGAATCTCTACCAAGATGGTGAAAACTTGGCAAACAGGCGCCACTTGTTCCAAAATGCTCCATCTATCAGTGCAATCTTGGTCTTTCCCAGCTTTCAGTCTGCTTTAGTTTGTACATATCTCCCGGTTTGTTTTTGCATTTCCAGTTTTCAATAAGTCGGTCTGTACACCAACCAGCTCAAGCGTCTGTATCCTATCAATGTTTAACACTTGGGGGCAATCAATGTCATATCTTATAGTCTCCAATGTATCTTAGATGTGTCATATCCACTCAGAGTTCTTTGAAGCTTCATTTGAGTCAGTCAAGTTTGTCTTGTCTCCAGAAAGGATTTTGCATCTACAACAATGCAATCAAACATCAAAACTCAATTGAAAACAATCTATGCTTTTTACATGCTTTTATCTCCTTGTATGCTTACTGATTCGCATTGAGATTTTTGCATAGTGTGTCCCTTCGAGCTCTTCGATGATGTCCTTTATAGGATTTAGAGAGTGATGACTAGGGGCATAATCTTTTCTTTGTCTTCTGCTTGTATGTGAAAATCTAACGTCTTTAGAAATTTTGGATTGAAATGGTGTCTGACTATAAGAGCCTCTATCTCGAAATGGATGGCCATGCGTACCTCGACCATTGATACCCAGACAATTCAAGGAAGTTTGATCTAACTATTGTCTTTTTGAGTAACTTCTTTCTCCTACTGTGGAACGCGATCTTGCCTAAGGATGTGAATGATAAAGGGTCACTACAGGTAATTCACATTGGATTTAGAATGATCTCTTGACTCTTTGATGTGTTTGCAATGCAAGGCGTATTTAGGTCATCATGACATTCATGTTTTGATGCTTCTACAAATTGCTATATCAAAATGGACATGATATTCAGGTCATCCTAGCATTTGTACATTGATGCTTATATCTAATCCGACATTCCAAAAATAAAATCAATATTCATATATCCATGGTTGTTGACCAGTGGGTGTTGTATTGATTCTTGCGCATACAAATAGATATTCATATGTCTATGGTTTCATAGCTAGTGGGCATTGTATTGATTTATCTGGTTACCTAAAAGTTCAATGATGATAACAAATCGACACATGATCAGTGACTAGGTCCTAGGTCTTAGGTTGCATTTCATTTTGCATGTCTCATTGCATTTTGCATGTTTGCATGATCTCACAATGATTAAACGAACTTCAATGCTTAAATGATTCTTCAAATCGCATCTTCAAGTCTAACAAGAACTGAATCTCACACGAAGGTTCCTCCAATGAAATAGCAAGTAGAATCCTTTTTCGGGATCAAAATTCAAATCTGAGATCATTCATATTATTAATTGCTTGCATATTCGACCTTCTATCATCACAGAAATCTAGTATTCAACTTAACTGATTATCTTACATCAAACTATCAAACTTTCAACTTGGTCAACCATGGTCAACTCATTGTCAAACCTAGTCAAACTTGGTCTCCAAGACCTCTAAACGATGCAGAATACATTCTTGAACATGTATAACCACTTCTCAAATCAATTAACATGCTTCTAAACTATCAATGCTAACTTTTCTTATCAGATTTCAATTTTAATCCCGAAGGGGGCATGGTATTGCACATCATTCAAAGTCTGTAAATCAAAATTCTATCAATCAAGTCTATCAATATCTTTCATCAGTGATCAAGACAACAATCACATCTAGTCGCTGATTCATCAAAAGTCCTCATCGCTCGGGGCAAATCTATCATCACTTGGGGCATATCAGATTCATTGATCCATATCAATCTGGTATTCTCCTAATCTTGTAAACTGTATCAGTTTTTGCAACCATCAGATCATAGTGTTCTTTCCTTGGTTTTTTGGCAACTGAAGGGTTTGGATGTGATACTTGCTAGTTCTACTAAGACAATCGAGTCTAGAACGGGTCACTCACTTCTTATCAATCCTAAGGTTCAGAATCAAGCATTTTTACACTTTTTCACAATCATCAATTCATCGTTACTACAGTGAACATTATCTTTGGTAATTCAAGACCTATTATCTTCATATCAATTCAATATCAATCAACTCCTATCTCAATATCTTTCAATCAGTTTCTATCTTGAGATCGGTTTATCTTTTGAATCAGTTTCATATCTCTATCAAACACAGACTATCTTTGAACCACTGCGCTTCGCATAGTAATTCAAAGAGGGGCAAAATGTAATACCCCAAAAATAGGCTATAAGTTCATTAATCTCCTACATCTACAAATTGAACGAAATTGACATCAAAGTCCTAACCTAAGGCCCATCTAAACATCATCGAATCATAATTGATTATCTTAAATTCTGCATCAGGGAATATTCCTAGTAATATTCCTAATCATCATAATTATCTTTAATTTTATAATTATTTGGCAATAAATCACATTTATCCTAAAGTTTGATTAATTGAATATTTTCATATTTAATTAATTAGATTTAATATTTGCCACTTAATTGTGTAATTAAATTTAATTCTATCTATTATTAATTGTATTATTTAATTTTGACAATAAATCTAATATCATATGAATAATTGATTAAATTCTTATTTAATTAATTAAAGCAAGTTGTCATTATTTAATAATATAGTTTTTAATAAAAGTTTGATTAAATAATTGATTAACCCATAAATCAATTATTTTATTTTTAAAAGCAGTTAAGTTGGAAATAAATCACTTTATTATTAAATTAATTCATAAATAAAACATGCACAATCATAAAAGCAAACAACTATCAATTATCAATTAAAGCTAAACTCTATTTTGAGTTAAAACTTTGCTTTTGCATGATTTTTGTGACTTAATTATCTTTATTTAAAAATAACTCAAAAATCAACCTGAGTTATTTGAGTGATTTATGGCTTTTATCCATGCACCTCCAAAGCCTTGGATTTCTATAAAAACAAGGCTTAGCACTTCATAATTCATCTCTCAATCATCTCTCAAATTTGCATCCAAGCATCTCATATTTTTGCACAATCACGCTGGAGAATTGGAATTGAAGAATCAAAGCTCTTGCGAATCGACATCTTTGTGAGATCAATCTTGTTTTTGCATTCATATTGCATATCATTATTAGATTAGCATAGCATATCAATTTCATCTAGCATAGATTCATATCAAGTTTTCATTCCTTATTGCATCATAAAATCAAAAAAAAAAATAGCTTAATTGCATTCAATCTCATATCTAGATCAATTGCATTCAAATCCTTCATTTAGGTGTCGTCTAGGTCACTGATATCGATTACAATCTAAGAACATCAATCTCGCACCTATTAGAAGGTAGTAAATCGCTTGGTTAGATTAGTTTTCAATTTTGCACGATTTTGATTATAGCTAACCTCTAATGTTTTACTGAGTGTTGTGTCTACAGATCAGGTACAATTTTCACACACACACCCATGACCCCTTTTGACACACTTGAATTCTCAAGTGTGTTTGAAGGGGCCGTAGGACCCCTTAGGACACACATGAGCAACCCAATGTGTTCATAGGGGTCACGAGGACTTCCTAGGGATCCTAACACGGGACAAGGCATACTAGAACCCCTCAAAAATCCCCATGACACCTTTTGAAACATTTGAATTCTCAAGTGTATCTGAAGGGGTCATATGACCCCTTAGGACACACCTGAATAATCCAATGTGTCCACAGGGGTCACGGGGACTTCCTAGGGGTCCTAATGCGGGATAAGACATACTAGGACCCCTAGGAAGTCCCCATGACTCTTTTTGACACATTTGAACACTCAACTATGTCTGAAGGCATCGTAGGACCTCTTAGGACACACTTAAGCATTCCAATGTGTCAAAAGGGGTCACGAGGACTTCCTAGGGGTGCTAATGCATGATAAGGCCTATTAGGACCCCTAGGAAGTCCCCATGACTCCTTTTGACACATTTGAATGCTCAAGTGTGTCTGAAGGCATCGTAGGACCCCTTAGGACAAACTTGAGCATTCCAATGTGTCAAGAGGGGTCAAATGGACTTCCTAGGGGTCCTAATGTGTGATAAGGCCTATTAGGAGCCCTAGGAAGTCCCCATGACCACTTTTGACACATTTGAATGCTCAAGTATGTTTGAAGGGGTCGTAGGACCCCTTAGGACACACTTCAATGTTCCAATGTGTCAAAAGGGCTCACAGGGACTTCCTAGGGGTCCTAATGTGCGATAAGGCCTATTAGGACCCCTAGAAAGGGTCGTAGGACCTCTTATGACACATTTGAGCATTCCAATGTGTCAAAAGGGGTCATGGGGACTTCCTAGGGGTCCTAATGCATGATAAGGCCTATTAGGACCCCTAGGAAGTCCACACGACCCATTTTGACACATTTGAATGCTCAAATGTGTTCGAAGGGGCCGTAGGACCCCTTGGGAAACACATGAGCATTCTAATGTGTCCACAAGGGTCACGGGGAGTTCCTAGGGATCCTAACTAGTGATAAGGCCTACTAAGACCCCTAGGAAGTTCCCATGACCCTTTTTGACACATTTGAATGCTCATGTGTGTTTGAAGGTGTCGTAGGACCCCTTAGGACACACTTGAGGATTCTAATGTGTACATAGGGGTCACGAGGACTTCCTAGGAGTCCTAACGCATGATAAGGCCTATTAGGAACCCTAGGAAGTCCCTATGACCCCTTTTAACACATTTGAATGCTCAAGTGTGTCTGAAGGGGCCGTAGGACACCTTATGACACACTTAAGTAATCCAATGTGTTAAAGGGTTCACGGGGACTTCCTAGGGGTCCTAACGCGCGATAAGGCCTATTAGGACCCCTAGGAAGTCTCCATGACCCCTTTTGACACATTTGAATGCTCAAGTATGTTCGAAGGCATCATAGGACCCCTTAGAACACACTTGAGCATTCCAATGTGTCCATAAGGGGTCCTCAAGCCCCTTAGACAAACTTGAGCATACCAATGTCTCCATAGGGGTCGCGGGGAATTCCTAGGGGTCCTAACGTGTGATAAGGCCTATTAGGACCTCTAGGAAGGCTCCATGACCCCTTTTCACACATTTGAATGCTCAAGTGTGTTTCAATGGGTCTTAGAACCCCTTAGGACACACTTGAGCATTCCAATGTGTCCATAGGGGTCACAGGGACTTTCTAGGGCTCCTAACACGAGATAAGGCGTACTAGGACCCCTAAGAAGTCCCCATGACCCTTTTTGACATATTTGAATGCTCAAGTGTGTTCAAAGGCATCATACGACCCCTTAGGACACACTTGAGCATTCCAATGTGTCAAAAGGCATCACATGGACTTCCTAGGGGTCCTAATGCATGATAAGGCCTATTAGGACCCTTAGGAAGTCTCCATGACCCCTTTTGATACATTTGAATTCTCAAATGTGTTCGGAGGGGCTGTAGGACCCCTTAGGACACACTTGAGCATTGCAATGTGTCAAAAGGGGTCATGGGGACTTCCTAGGGGTCCTACTACATGATAAGTCCTATTAGGACCCCTACGAAGTGTTATAGGACACCTTATGACACATTTGAGCATTCCAATTTGTCAAAAGGTTTCACTGGGACTTCCTAGCAGTCCTAATGTGCAATAAGGCCTATCAGGACCCCTAGGAAGTCCCCATGACCCTTTTTGACACATTTGAATGCTCAAATGTGTTCGAAGGGACCGTAGGACCCCTTAGGACACACTTGAGCATTCCAATGTGTCCACAGGGGTCACAGGGACTTCCTAGGGGTCCTAACTTGTGATAAGGCCAACTAGGACCACTAGGAAGTCCCCATGACCCCTTCTGGCACATTTGAATGCTCAAGTGTGTTTGAAGGGGCCGTAGGACCCCTTATGACACACTTGAGTGTTCCAATGTGTCAAAAGGGGTCACGGGGACTTCCTAGGGGTCCTAATTTGCGATATGGCCTATTAGGACCCCTAGGAAGTTCTCATGACCCCTTTTGACACATTTGAATGCTCAAGTGTGTCTGAAGGGGCTATAGGACCACTTATGACATATTTAACTATTCCAATGTGTCAAAAAAGGTCACGAGGACTTCCTAGGTGTCCTAATGCACAATAAAGCCTATTAGGACCCCTAGGAAGTCCTCATGACCACTTTTGACACATCTCAATGCTCAAGTTTTTCCAAAGGGGCTGTAGGATCCCTTACGACACACTTGAGCATTCCAATGTGTCCACTGGGGTCACGGGGACTTCCTAGGGGTCTTAACTCGTGATAAGGCGTACTAGGACCCCTAGAAAGTCCCCATAAATCCTTTTGACACATTTGAATGCTCAAGTGTGTCCGAAGGCATCGTAGGACCCCTTAGGACACACTTGAGCATTTGAATGTGTCTATAGGGGTCATGAGGACTTCCTAGGGGTCCTAACATGCGATAAGGCCTATTAGGACCCCTAGGAAGTCCTTATGACCTTTTTTGACACATTTGAATGCTCAAGTGTGTCTGAAGGGGCCATAGGACCCCTTATGACACACTTGAGCATTCCAATGTGTCTATATGGGTCACGGGGACTTCCTAGGGGTCCTAATGCATGATAAGGCCTATTAGGACCCCTAGCAAGTCCCCATGACCTCTTTTGACACATTTAAATGTTCAGGTGTGTCCAAAGGCATCGTAGAACCCCTTAGGACACACTTGAGCATTCCAATGTGTTAAAAGAAGTCACGAGGACTTCCTAGGGGTCCTAATGCGTGATTAGGCCTATTAGGACCCCTAGGAAGTCCTTGTGACCCTTTTTGACACATTTGAATACTCAAGTGTGTCTGAAGGGCCGTAGAACCCCTTATGACACACTTGAGGGTTCCATTATGTCAAAAGGTGTCACGGGAACTTCCTAGGGGTCCTAATGTGTGATAAGGCCTATTAGGACCCCTAAGAAGTCCACATGACCCCTTTTGAAACATTTGAATGCTCAAGTGTGTCTGAAGTGGCCGTAGGACCTGTTATGAAACATTTGAGTGTTCCAATGTGTTAAAAGGGGTCATAGGCACTTCCTAGGGGTCCTAATGTATGATAAAGCCTATTAGGACCCCTAGGAAGTCCCCATGACCCCTTCGACATATTTGAATGCTCAAGTGTGTTTGAAGCGGCCGTAGGTACCCTTAGGACACACTTGAGAGTTCCAATGTGTCTATAGGGGTCACGGGGACTTCCTAGGGGTCCTAACTCATGATAAGGCCTACTAGGACCCCTAGGAAGTCCCCATGACCCCTTTTGACATATTTGACTACTCAAGTGTGTTCGAAGGTGTTGTAGGACCCCTTAGGACACACTTGAGCATTCCAATGTGTCCATCAAGGTCACGAGGACTTCCTAGGGATCCTAACACGCGATAAGACCTATAAGGACCCCTACAAAGTCCCTATGACCCCTTTTGACATATTTGAATGCTCAAGTGTGTTCGAAGGGGCCATAGGACCCCTTATGACACACTTGAGAATTCCAATGTTTCCACAGGGGTCATGGGGACTTCCTAGGGGTCCTAATGCATGATAAGGCCTATTAGGAACCCTAGGAAGTCCCCATGACTCCTTTTGACATATTTGAATGCTCAAGTGTGTCTGAAGGCATTGTAGCACCCTTTATGACACACTTGAGCATTCCAATATGTCAAAAGGGGTCACGGGGACTTCCTAGGGGTCTTAATGCATGATAAGGCCTATTAGGACCCCTAGGAAGTCTCCATGACCCCTTTTGACATATTTGAATGCTCAAGTGTGTTTGAAGGGGCCGTAGGACCCCTTAGGACACACTTGAGCATTCCAATGTGTCCACAAGGGTCACGGGGACTTCTTAGGGGTCTTAACTTGTGATAAGGCCTACTAGGATCCCTAGGAAGTCCTCATGACCCCTTTTGACACATTTAAATGCTCAAGTGTGTCTAAAGGCATCGTAGGACCCCTTATGACACACTTGAGGATCCCAATGTGTCAAAAGGGGTCACGGGGACTTCCTAGGGGTCCTAACATGTGATAAGGCCTATTAGGACCTCTAGAAAGTCCCTATGACCCCTTTTGACATATTTGAATGCTCAAGTGTGTCGAAAGGGGCCGTAGGACCCCTTATGACACACTTGAGCATTCTAATGTATACAATGGGGTCACAGGGACTTCCTAGGGGTCCTAATGTGCGATAAGGCCTATTAGAGCACCTAGGAAGTCCCCATGACCTTTTGTGACACATTCAAATGCTCAAGTGTGTCCTAAGGGATCCTACGACACCTTTGGACACACTTGAGCATTCCAATGTGTCAAAAGGGGTCACAGGGACTTCCTAGGGGTCCTATTGCGCGATAAGGCCTATTAGGACCCCTAGGAAGTCCAGATGACCCCTTTTGACACATTTGAATACTCAAGTGTGTTTGAAGGGGCCGTAGGACCCCTTAGGACACACTTGAGTATTCCAATGTGTCCACAGGGGTCACAGGGACATCCTAGAGGTCCTAACTCATGATAAGGCCTACTAGGACCTTTAGGAAGTCCCCATGACCCCTTTTGACACATTTGAATGTTCAAGTGTGTCCTAAGGCATCTTAGGACCCCTTAGGACACACTTAAGCATTCTAATGTGTCCATAGGGGTCATGAGGACATCCTAGGGTTCGTAATGCGTGATAAGGCCTATTAGGACCCCTAGGAAGTCCCTGTGACCGCTTTTGACACATTTGAATTCTCAAGTGTGTCTAAAGGGGTTGTAGGACCCCTTATGACACACTTATGGATTCCAATGTGTCAAAAGGGCTCACAGGGACTTCCTAGGGTTCCTAACATGCGATAAGGCCTATTAGGACCCCTAGGAAGTCTCCATGACCCCTTTTGACACATTTGAATGCTCGGGTATGTTCAAAGGTGTTGTAGGACCCCTTACAACACACCTTAGCATTCCAATGTGTCCCTAAGGGGTCCTATGGCCCCTTTAGACACACTTGAGAATACTAATTTCTCCATAGGGGTCACGGGGACTTCCTAGGGGTCCTAATGTGCAATAAGCCTATTAGGACCCCTAGGAAGTCCCCATAACCCCTTTTGATGCATTTGAATGCTCAAGTGTGTTCGAAGGGCCTGTAGGACCCCTTAGGACACACTTGAGCATTGCAATGTGTCCATAGGGGTCATAGGGACTTCCTAGGGCTCCTAACACGGGATAAGGTGTACTAGGACCCCTAGGAAGTCCCCATGACCCCTTTTGACACATTTGAATGTTCAAGTGTGTTTGAAGGCATCGTAGGACCCCTTAGGACAAACTTGAGTGTTCCAATGTGTCAAAAGGGGTCACATGGACTTCCTATGGGTCCTAATGCGCGATAAGGCCTATTAAGACCCCTAGGAAGTCCACATGACCCCTTTTGACACATTTGAATGCTCAAGTGTGTTTGAAGGGGCCGTAGGACCCCTTAGGACACACTTGAGCATTCCAATGTGTCAAAAGGGGTCACGAGGAATTCCTAGGGGTCCTAATGTGTGATAAGGCCTATTAGGACCCTTAGGAAGGGTCATAGGACCCCTTATGACATATTTAAGCATTCCTATGTGTCAAAAGGGGTCACATGGAATTCCTAGGGGTCCTAATGTGTGATAAGGCCTATTAGGACCCCTAGGAAGTCCCCATGACCCCTTTTGACACATTTGAATGCTCAAGTGTGTTTGAAGGGGCCATAGGACCCCTTAGGACACACTTGAGCATTCTAATGTTTCCACATGGGTCATGGGTGTAATACCCCAAAAATGGGCTATAAGTTCATTAACCTCCTATATCATCAAATCATATGAAATCGACATCAAAGTCCTAATCTAAGGCACATCTAAACATCATCAAATCTAATTGATTATCTTAAATTTTGCATCGGAGAATATTCCTAGTAATATTCCTAATTATCTTAATTATCTTTAATTTTATAATTATTTGGCAATAAATCACATTTATCCTAAAGTTTGATTAATTGAATATTTTCATATTTAATTAATTAGATTTAATATTTGCCACTTAATTGTGTAATTAAATTTAATTATATCTATTATTAATTGTATTATTTAATTTTGACAATAAATCTAATATCATATGAATAATTGATTAAATTCTTATTTAATTAATTAAAGCAAGTTGTCATTATTTAATAATATAGTTTTTAATAAAATTTTGATTAAATAATTGATTAACCCATAAATCAATTGTTTTATTTTTAAAAGCAGTTAAGTTGGAAATAAATCACTTTATTATTAAATTAATTCATAAATAAAACATGCACAATCATAAAAGCAAACAACTATCAATTATCAATTAAAGCTAAACTCTATTTTGAGTTAAAACTTAGCTTTTGCATGTTTTTGTGAGTTAATTATCTTTTATTTAAAAATAACTCAAAAATCAAGTTGAGTTATTTGAGTGATTTATGGCTTTTTCCCATGCACCTCCAAAGCCCTGGATTTCTATAAATTAAAGGCTCAGCTCTTCACAAATCATCTCATATTTTGCACAATCACGCTGGAGAATTAGAATTGAAGAATCAAAGCTCTTGCGAATCGACATCTTTGTGAGATCAATCTTATTTTTGCATTCATATTTCATATCATTGTTAGATTAGCATAGCATATCAATTTCATATTAGCATAATTTCATATCAGTTTTTCATTCATTCTTATTGCATAGAAAAATCCAAAAAAATAGAATAATTGCATTCAATCTCATATCCATCTTTTGCATTCAAATCCTTCATTTAGGTGTCGTCTAGGTCACTGATCTCGATTACAATCTGAGAACATTAATCTCGTACCTATTAGAAGGCAGTAAATCGCTTGGTTAGATAGCTTTCAATTTTGCATGATTTTGATTTTTGCTAACCTCTAATGTTTTACTGAGTGTTGTGTCTAAAAATCAGGTACAATTTTCACACACACATTTCTGGCGCCCACCGTGGGGTATTACATTTTGCCCCTCTTTGAATTACTGTGCGAAGCCCACCGTGGGGCAACCCACCTTTGCATGCTGATTTTGATTTTTTTTGGGAGCTAAAACCCCAAAGTTTCAAAGATTTAATTTTATCTCCCAAATGGCTTGGAATTTTGGTCTAAAATTTTTTTTGCAGGTTGGTGACATGTCATGGAAGCTACAGTAAAAAATTTAGAATTTTTTGAGATGTTTTGAATTTTTAATAATTTTTTCTTGAAATTCCAGAAAAAATTAATATCTGACGCAAATCAGCATATTTTTCGAAAATTTTTATATTTTCGGAAAGCTCTTTAAATTATAAAATTAAAGATAATTAAGATAATTAGGAATATTACTAGGAATATTCTCCGATGCAAAATTTAAGATAATCAATTAGATTTGATGATGTTTAGATGTGCCTTAGATTAGGACTTTGATGTCGATTTCATATGATTTGATGATATAGGAGGTTAATGAAATTATAGCCCATTTTTGGGGTATTACATTTTGCCCCTCTTTGAATTACTGTGCAAAGCGCAGTGGTTCAAAGATAGTCTGTGTTTGATAGAGATATGAAACTGATGTTTGAGATTGATAATTGATATGAGATAGAAGCTGATTGATATTGAATTGAGATGGAGATAATAGGTCTTGAATGACCAAAGATAATGTTCACTGTAGAAGCAAATGAACCTATGATTGCGAAAAAGTGTCAAAACACCTGATTCTGAACCTTAGGATTGATAAGAAGTGAGTGATCCGTTCTAGACTCGATTGTCTTAGCAGAACTAGCAAGTATCACATCTGAATCCTTCAGTTGCCGAAGAACCAAGGAAAGAACACTATGATCTGATGGTTGCAAAAACTGATACAGTTTACAAGATTAAGAGAATACCAGATTGATATGGATCGATGAATCTGATATGCCTCAAGTGATGATAGATTTGCCCCGAGCGATGAGGTCTTTTGATGAATCAGTAACTAGACGTGATTGTTTGTCTTGATCACTGATGAAAGATATTGATAGACTTGATCGATAGAATTTGATTTACAGACTTTGAATGATGTGCAATAGCATGCCCCCTTCGGGATTAAAATTGAAATCTGACAAGAAAAGTCAGCGTTGATAGTTTAGAAGCATGTTTAATTGATCTGAGAAGTGGTTATTTACATCCGAGAACGCATTCTGCATCGTTGGAAGGTCCCAAAAGACCAAGTTTGACTAGGTTTGACCATGAGTTGACCATGGTTGACCAAGTTGAAATTTTGATAGTTTGATGTAAGATAATCAGTTAAGTTGAATACTAGATTTCTGTGATGATTGAAGGTTGAATATGCAAGTAGTTAATAATATGAATGATCTCAGATTTGAATTTTGATCCCGAAAAAGGATTCTACTTGCTATTTCATTGGAGGAACCTTCGTGTGAGATTCAGCTCTTGTTAGACTTGAAGATGCGATTTGAAGAATCATTTAAGCATTGAAGTTCGTTTAATCATTGTGAGATCATGTAAACAATGGGGACTTCCTAGGGGTCCTAACTCACGATAAGGCCTACTAGGACCCCTAGGAAGTCCCCATGACCCGTTTTGACACATTTGAATGCTCAAGTGTGTCTGAAGCTATCGTAGGACCCCTTAGGACACACTTGAGCATTCCAATGTTTCCATAGGGGTCACAAGGACTTCCTAGGGGTCCTAACGCGTGATAAGGCCTATTAGGACCCTTAGGAAGTCCCTATGACCCCTTTTGACACATTTGAATTCTCAAGTGTGTTCAAAGGGGACGTAGGACCCCTTATGACACACTTGAGCATTCCAATGTGTACACACAGGTCACGAGGACTTCCTAGGGGTCCTAACATGTGATAAGGCCTATTAGGACCCCTAGAAAGTCCCCATGACCCCTTTTGACACATCTAAATGCTCAAGTGTGTCCAAAGGGGTCGTAGGACCCCTTATGACACACTTGACCATTCCAATGTGTCAAAATTGGTCACGGGGACTTCCTAGGGGTCGCAATGCTCGATAAGACCTATTAAGACCCTTAGGAAGTCCCAATGACCCCTTTTGACACATTTGAATACTCAAGTGTGTCTAAAGGCATCGTAGGACCCCTTAGGACACACTTGAGCATTTGAATGTGTCCATAAGGGGTCCTACGGCCCCTTCGGACACACTTGAGCATTCCAATGTGTCCATAGGGGTCACAGGGACATCCTAGGGTTCCTAACGCACGATAAGGCCTATTAGGACCCCTAGGAATTCCCCATGACCCCTTTTGACACATTTGAATGCTCAAGTGTGTTCGAAGGGGCTGTAGGACCCCTTAGGACACACTTGAGCAATGCAATGTATCCAAAGGGGTCACGGGGACTTCCTAGGGGTCCTAATGTCGGATAAGGCATAGTAGGACCCCTAGGAAGTCCCCATGACCCCTTTTGACACATTTGAATGCTCAAGTGTTTTCAAAAGCATTGTAGGACCTCTTAGGATGCACTTGAGCATTCCAATGTGTCAAAAGGGGTCATGAGGACTTCCTAGGGGTCCTAACGCGTGATAAGGCATACTAGGACCCCTAGGAACTCATATTATTTTCATGCATTACTTCATTTATGTCTGCTCTGGGAGGAAGATTATAATTTCCATATTTTCACAAGCCCTAAAATATTTTCATCATTATCACTCTCCACCTCTGCTGTCTCAATTTAGTTCTCTCCCTCTCCATTGCACTCAGCTTAGCCATGCTTACCTTCTCTTTAACAAAGATTCTCCAAAATTTGCAAAATCCTTACCCACTGTCAAATCCTGGCCTATGTCGTGCAAAATGAGCAAAGCAAGTGAAATGAAAGGGAAGTATGGATCAAATAGAGAAGGTGCATCAAATTGGATCAATATCATAATATATGCGGAAAATATTGTTACGGACAAAAATATTTGTATATAAATTAATGGGAAAGAGTGGGAAGAGCTTCTTGGACCCTTTATAGAAACTATTAAGGAATTGCATGATATATTACTCAACAGTGCAAGGAATATTATTGATGAACATGGGATTGCAGCTACATCTATTCAATATACAGAGGAAGATATAGAAAATCTTCTTAATAGAGAGATTAATGTGAGAGAAAAGGACATTCAGAAGAAAATGGGTATCTTGGTGCCATCCAAGGTATGCCAATTACTCAGGACAAAGAGACAAAGTCCACAATTAATGGGAAAGAATGTGAAGAGCTTCTTGGACCCATGATAGAAGTTACAGATAAGGAGGAAGAGCTAGGAAGGGGAAAACAACAAAGCAAAGAAGTAAGATATGCACGTGTGAGCCTATGTCAGATGATGATGATGAGTACTCACCATCTTCTAGTAGCTCAAGTAACAAGTGTTGTGGAATTATCCACAGAGCAATGTGAAATGAAGCCTCAAATTGGTTTAGCAGGCAAAGAATTTGGTCATGCACTTCATTCTAGCACCACAAATATTTCTATTAGAAATGCCTATTCGTCAATGACCTTGCATTTGCAGGACTTGGGAAACCAGGTTACTCATGTTGGGCACTATCCCTCAACTGTAAGTTCATTGCCACCTTTGGCAAGGCAGTCTCACTCCTCATTTTACAACAAAGGGCAGCCATCTATGGTCCAAGGTTTTAATTCAGCTGACAAGTGGAGAGCTTCTCAAGGTACTAATCTCTTTCGTAGAGAAGTTTCTGATTCATCTCAAGGTTCTCGTTTAGGTGACCAACACCTTGGAGGTCCACAAATAGACCCATTGATTTCCCCAAATTGGTAAAAGGGTAGATGCAATTTTGGAAAGAGTGTCCCAATTGAAGAGAAATTGAAATTCCAGTGAGCATAAAGTTATTACAGATCCAATGGGTGTATCTCCTCCAATGACAAATATAACTGCTTCCAGAGACTTGAGTTTAAATGGAGACTGTCTGTTCCCAAACATGCCCCAGTTGAGCAGATGAGCCAGATGTTGCTTGAGTAAAGAAGATAGTGGTTTATTAAAGCATATGCAATAACCCACTTTCTATCAGTTACTACTTTTTGAGCAGCTTGCTAGCTGCTTCTCTATGGGATTTTTGTAATATATAATGTCATCATGCAAGTACATGACAATTTTTGTAAATATTTTCTATTGTAAACGGTTAGTGAGCAATATCAAAGAAAATTTTATTGCATGTATTATTTAGACACATATCAATTAGGAAACCATTTTTCTCCCATTAAATGGAAAAAATTCTAGATTCACTTTGTGGGTATCAATAGGCAGCAAGATGAGGGAAGAAATATTTGAGAAGAGGAAGTACAAATGTTACTGTCCAAAACCATTTTGAGAGTAATATTCTTCTCCTAATTGTAATAAGAAACTCAAAATGCAGAAGACAACAAATAGTTGGGGCATTTATTTCCTATGACCTATGCCAATTTCAGTTCAATTCCTAGTGATGATATTCTCAATGTGTAAAAATAAACTCATGTGTTATTTTAAAATGGTGTTGGCTGAAATTTATGAACATATGTCAAATATCCATTTTTTCTAGAATTTGAAATAGAACCAAGGGTAATATAATCAAATTGGTGAATTTCACATCCAATCATTGGATGTTAATCAAAAGTACAACACGATAATATTTTTGAACCGATAAACAATCTTAGTCTTACTTCAAACCTACTCTCATGTATGTGGGTTCTTGGAGGTATCTACTGAGCAATGTGTGGATATGTAATGTCCCATTCCAGGACCTTACTTTGCTTAAAGCTCCTAATTAGAATTTGGATTTCTAATGCCTATTGTGATATTATTAAGTTTGCCTTTCTCCTTACTGATTAATATTGTAATGAATTGGTTATCCTTCCCCTTCTCTCTCTCTCTCTCTCTCTCTCTCTCTCTCTCTCTCTCTCTCTCTCTCTTCCTCAATGACCGCCCATGAATTTTTTAAATGGCTGATTGATTTCCTTTGCTTCTTTCAATGGCCATTGATGATTTTTCTGCAATCTTCCAACCTTTTGTACATAGTTGTAAAATACATATTAATATATATTAAATAATAATATTTAATGTAAAATGTATATTATATAATATATAATCTAATATATATCTAATATATAGTTTTTTTTTTGTATTAATAATTGAGAGTTCACAAAAAAATGCACCAAAAAGAAGGGAGGCTAGGCCTCAACCCACCAATCGGAGAGTATCAAGTAGAGAACCGCTAAAAGCTTAAGACCTAATAATAGAATATACACAAGTATGGAAGATCAAGAGAACTCTAATGAAGAACATAATCAAATTTATCTATCCATGTGGTCCATCCAAGCGGGCCTTCCATCCAAACCACTTTTTTTTTATCCAATAGTTGTGAGTAGATATGCAGGTTCTCAGCTCTAGGACCACTGTTATCTCTGATGTCTTGAATAAGCTTCCTGAGCACAGCATCAAAAGTCATCTGATTGTCAACAATGCTAGCCAATTTGAAACCATCCTTCATCTCATAGATGAACATAGAAGCATGCCCATCATGAAGAAATCTCAAAACCTTCCTCCTCTCTAGATTCAAAACATAACAAACCTAAGAGGCAATTTTAAAATGGGTGAGTTTTCTATAAAACCCAGTAAGAGTCCTATTAATGCCTTGAAATTTAGATTCATTTCTTAATTTCCAAATATACCAAAGCATGAAAGATGAGAGAATCTGCCAAAATAGGTTAGCATCTTTGCAGAGCCCATCAATAAATCTAGTAATGATATCAAGAGTATAAACATGTTTAGTAATAGAAACACCAAACATAAGCCAAATCTCTGTAGCAAAACTACAATCAAAGAAAATGTGTCTCATAGTCTCAGGCATTCTACAGATAAGATAGATATAAAGGTTGGCTTGGTGGTTCCTGATAGGTAATCTATCCAGCAGAAGTTTCCACTTGAAGCATTTAATCTTTGGTGGGATAGGGGCCTTCCACAAATTATCCAAAGTTTTCTGCCAGTCACCAAAACTAGTGGTACTATACCAAATAGTATTGATATGATCGGTGACAGAGTTATCATAATTAAGAAATTTATAAATATCTTTAGCTCTAACAGTGGTCAGGAGGGAGCCATTTTTCCATCTAAAGGTGAGGAAGCGGTGAGAATCAACATCAGTGTTCTTGGGAAGGTTGAGGGCAGCACAAGCCAACTTGATCAAATTGTAAGTACATTTATGGGTAACAGGGAGATCAAAATCCCTGGCAAGGTTATCCCAGCTAACAAGATTATTATGTTCCATAATATCCATGATACATTTGATGCCTTTATTAGCCCAGAGTCTGGCCAAACATCCCTTGGTCAGGGCAAGGGGCTTGCCTTGGTGGAAGAGATTCCACCAAATAGAACGTTCTCCATGCAAGGTATAATTGTAATCAAAACTAGAATTATCAATGAAGCCACACACATTCTCCCAAGCCTTCCAAATGGATCTGAAAACCCAAGTGCCCTGAATAGTTACGAGGAACGTGCCAGCAATCAGGTCACAAAAAGGAAGGCCTTTCCAGGATCTGGCCTCTTTAGGGGACACCATTCTGAATATTATTCCTTATAAGCACCTTCCAGGGCTCATTTCCTTCAAGAGCTTGGAAGATCCATTTGGAGGCCAGAGACATCCCCTAAAGTCTGAGGTCCTTCAGGCCAATATAATATAGTTTTTGATATATAATATATAATCTTATATATAATCTAATCTAATATAGGATGGAGAAATGGGAGGGAGAAAGGAGAGGGAAAATTGAAAAATCAAAATTCTGTTGGCCATTTTGGGTACCTGATTAGGCTCAGTATTGCTTTGTGCACCAAACCTACATAGTCAACTATTGAAATGTCTCAAAAATGTGTTTTTCCATTATTTCTCTGAGTTTCAGACTTCGACCATGTAGCTGACGACTTTTTTTTCACCCGAATTTGATGAAACAAAAAGGGTATCTTAAGGAGATCATTAGCTTTCTATCGATATAATTGTTGTCAAATTTTGAATTCGGTAAATAATTATTAGTTATTTTCTAATTTAGTTACCTCTAAAGTGTTGATCTATATACTGATTAAAAAATGACTATAACTTTCAGATGGTATAAAATTTTTGAAATCCAAAAAATGCATCACATTCTATGCTTCGCCTACTATAAGGAAAAAAAATAATTGAATTTTGTAAAGTTTTGAATGAGTTAAGGTGGTCAGACATGAGAGTTTTTTTATTCTAAAAATGTTGTAGCAAAAAATTCATAATTAATTATTTTTTGGAATAAAATTACAAAAAAATATGTGTCACATGTAGGCATGAGTCTACTACTTATATATAAAATCTATAATAAAATATTATCATTTGATTATGATTAAGGTGGTCAGACATACACCTACTTCTTATTTTTTTCCTGAAAAGTTTGTACTGCTGCATTGAAATCTATACTTTTCACCAATCATACTAACTTTTTTTCAAAAAAGGCCTAGTAGTTTACAAACTACATTTAATTTTCTATAGATTCTATTCTTACAACTTTTTGATATTAGGTTGATAGCTAGTTGAAATTTTCACGTCAAGTTGACTAACCTTGATTTGCTGATTTTTCATTGCCATTTAAGGGCATAGTTTGGCCCCTCGTGATCTTGCACATACCCATCGATAAATTCCCTATAAAATAAAAATAAAAGATGTAAAATTATGACCATAACTATCTAAATGATAAAGCATACCTATGTCCAAAGATAAGATAAATGTTGACCATCTGTCAAACATAGTAATAGAGTCACAATAAGAGAATTCCTATCAAGTACAAGCAAGTACAAACTATCAAGTTAGGATAACAACCCAAGATATTTTCAACCAACTGTTGAATCACATCATTAAAAGATAAAGATTAGATCAACTATGTACTTTTATTTTAATGAAAAAAATAAATAACAAAATTACTAAATACCACTAGATGTTGAATACAAAGAAACGCATAGAATTGTAAAGGAAAGTCCTTCCTAAAAAATACTTCAAAACCTATTCACAAAAGTCAGCTAGGGTGATAATATTATGGGAGCATGTTTCCACCCTACTACGAAGCATTAATGCTTCCCTGGAATCCTTCTTGACATGAAGGATAGCCAGCCCAACTAGAAGTAATCTAACAAAGTAAAACTAAGGAGTAATGGAATATGTGCTACTTGATACATCCACATTCAGTTTCCAATATAACATGTCATGGATTTCCAAAGAAAACCTTGTAAATCTACTTTCAATTCATGCATATGAAAAATATCATGCAAAGATTCATATTTTATGCACATAG